>PVKE010011225.1:0-40730 GCA_004027555.1 Craseonycteris thonglongyai
GGAGTGTGTTTTGCAATGTCTTGTTGGCATTTTACATATTGATTTAATGTCTCTAGTAGCTTTGAGGAAGATGTTTGGTATTTAGTGATTGATATTTCTAGTGGTAAAAATAAATCATCTAGTTATAGCTTCAGATAGACATTATTTTGCCATTTTTCCCCCTAATGAAACTATACACCTTGTAAAGCATAGTCTGGTAAGTAATGTCCTAAAATTTCACTGACTATAAATTGACTTTCATAGGACCATGGTTCATTAACAGATGTTTGCCAAAGTGCTGTGCCCCATAGGAAATTCAAGTCTTGAAGAACAACTGTCAACTGTTCGGATTACTCATTGGCTTAAATGCCATTGCCTAGTCCTGGTTGTCAATCCTCACGAATTGTAGTTGTCATCTCCTGCATTTAGAAAGAAATCAGATTGGCACTTAAGTGTCCTCTGGTGGATGCAATACAACAGTTTAAGACATAATGACAACAATTACCTATGAGTATTCCTCTCAAAAATCTTGTGTGTGCATATGTATAGTATTAAATAGTGTGTGTGTGTGTGTGTGTGTGTGGTTAAGTAAATGTGCTCTTTGTTGTTGGGTAGGAAAATTTTACTCATGCAACACTAAAAAATATGGCAGATGTGAGAATTTCCCTTAGAGATTTATGAATGTGCTTATAGGATTATGGTTTTATTGCTAAGGAAAGTATATAAGTCTCTCTCTCTCTCTCTCTCTCTCTCTCTTTCTCTCTCAGATACACACACACACACACACACACACACACACACACACACACACACACCCCATTAAGAGAGATCTGATGTCTTAAGGATGAAGCAAGAATTACATTTCTTACCATGATGGTGAGGACACTGCTTTGGCAAGAACATTTTCTTTCCATGATCCTTCCTGAATTTGTATCATATATAAGTTATCCTATGAGGTTCACTTTGTTCTCCTTAAAACAAGTATCAATGCAATTAATTCTTGAATGTGGTTGTCTGATAAATTTCTAATATGTAATCGACTTAAGAATAAAAGCATCTAATAACAGTGGATTCTAAAGAAACAGGAAAGAAAGAAATAATGCCTAAAGGGTAGGTGAAAAGGCCAAGCTAACTGTTCCCTTCATGATTTTGCCTAAAATGATTTCTGGGCACTACTGGTGACAATAAGGCTGAAATGCCAGATGAGGATTGAAAGTTATATAGAAGGTACGATATGTCCATTGTGTCTGCCCTCCCTGCTGTGGATAAAAGTACAATAATAAAATTGCACAAATTCCTACAATGAACATTAATTCTCACAAATTATTACTTGGGCCTCAAGGTCATTAAGATTAAACTTAATTTTCCCTGGCTGTTTGGCACAAATAAAAGATGATATTTATTGCATATCTACTAGTGTATGCTTCTAGAAAAAAACCTGGTAAACTGTAATTGCGCGAAAAGAAAATGCATTAAAAATACAAGAGAAAATATAATTTACTCTTCTTATTTGCCTTCGTTTCTTCGAGCACGTGAAACAAGAATGAGAACAGATATAATTGAACAAGCAATAGCCAACATGGGTTATTTCTCTCAAACTTACTGTTTAATGATCGATTATTGGGATAACCAATCATTTGATTCATCTTTGTAAAATTGAGATTCTTTTTTAAGAAAAATGGCTAAAAATCTCTGAAGAATTTAGCTATTCCTACTTAGATCTTGGAGAGAGAAGGGAAAAAATATATATATACAAAGAGAGAACTTTTGACTTAGCTACCTGACTGTCAGACTCAATCTTAGTGCTTTCGATATTCAGAGAGTTGAAGAGGTTAAACACAACCATTTAGTCTCATTTCTTCCATTTTTTGTATGTGTTTAAAATATGAGGGTTGTCTGGAAAAAAAATTCCAGCCATAAATGCCTCTAGTTTTCATATTTCATGGCTAGATACTTTCCAGACAGCCCTCGTAGAAACTCAGTTATATTTTTGTATTCTATAGAGAAAAGGCTTACTTAAATTTTATCCACATGTATCTTTGGCTTGCTTGGCGAACCCAATTGTTTAAAAGGAGGTCTCTGACAGAGTATAAAAATAGTTTATTAATAGAATCCATATTTCATAAATGAATAATACTGCTACTAAAAACATCCCTTGCTTCACAAAAAATAAGGTTAAGAAAAGAACTCTTATAAGTAGAGCCATGAAAATTTACTCTGGTGTGTTCATGGGGTTAATTGGGTCTTCACTATTAATTACTACCTGTAAACATGGTCCTCCTCATA
This sequence comes from Craseonycteris thonglongyai, assembly GCA_004027555.1. Taxonomy (NCBI): domain Eukaryota; kingdom Metazoa; phylum Chordata; class Mammalia; order Chiroptera; family Craseonycteridae; genus Craseonycteris; species Craseonycteris thonglongyai. The sequence goes on from PVKE010011225.1 coordinate 2,266, forward strand.
TATTTGTTATTCAAATTTACTAAGGTACCCATCATCTAATCCTCTTCTCATTGTCTCCACCACTTTATTTTTCCAAAGAAGAAATGAATGTAAAACTCCTAATTAAGAACAACTTTGATTTTTCTGAGTCATTAGTCTATTGACAAAATAATTGTAAGCTTCACTGAACACCTGAAGGGGGAACTTTAATTGGACTTTTAAAATCCAAGAAAGTTCTTTAAGAATAATTTGATCAGCGTGTGGATAAAGTTATAAAATATTAACTAGATTAAATTATGTGTGAATTATGAGTGAAACTTATACTACAGGTGTATGACTTCAGTATTTATTACCAACTCCTCAGCACGGAGCTGGTAATAATTCTCTTGCCAAAAAATGGCTGGGCCAATATTTCAGTTCTGTATGCCCAATGATTTTCTTATTCATGTGTGTGTGTAGGTTTTCTGACTCTTGCTTTATATCTACTGGTATCTATTCTTAAGATGTTGTCCTTCTTGCTGTATACATTATTCTTCCTTTCTCGAATATGGTAGCCTATTTTACCCCTCATGCACTATGCTGTGTCTTACATGTGGTGTGTGTGTATGTCCCTCACCTGAGCAGGCAGGTGACTTAGGACTCTCCCCCAGACTATGGACAGGGTCCCTGATGACCCTCAGCTGCAGACCTCAGTGACTCATGGAGAACACTGACCAGGCCCCACAGTGTGATCCATCAGTGTGGTCTGGAAATGATCTCATCACTCATAAAATCAGTAGCAAACAGGAGCCTTGAGTGGCACCATCCATGTCATGCTTTCCCAATTGGTCCAGACAGTACAGATCGTGGCTTCTGCCTCTGTGTTTCTGTCTCATACTTCACACGTGCAGTGGGACGGACATGCTGTACTCTTTCTCAGCTTGATGGGCTCATGGACAAAATCCTGCAGCTGTACGCAGGGCCAGAAACAGGGCTCTTCGGTGAGGACTTCCTGGCTGGGGGAAGACTGTGTCCATTACGGCTCAGGTCAGAGCCGGTCTCTCCACTTGAAACAAGAAGCTGATCTGGACTGTAGTCAGCGATACATCCAGAGGGTATGTGTGACAGGAGGGATGGAGAAAAAGAAAGCACATATAGGACCCTCTACGAGGGAGGTCTGGAAAGTATCCAGCCATGTAACATGAAAAATGGAGGCATTTATGGCTTGGTTGTTTCTGGACAGCCCTTGTGTATTCTATACACTATAACTTGATGGAGCCAAGACCCCAGCACTAGAAGAAATAAACAAAATGTCTAAAGAGAGTAGATGGAAAAATGGGAGATAAAGATATGGAGTCAAAAATTTAGAGAGGGGGAAGCTGGGATGGCTCAGTGGGTTGAGCTCTCGCTTTGCAGCCCCAGGGACCCAGGATCAAATCCTGGTCCTGGCCCATGTGGACCCATATACTGAACTGCAATGTGCTTCCCATGTAGGAGGCCTGCAGTTCAGTTCTTGCCCCCGGTTCAGCCCCTGGCTTGAGGGGGCGTGCCTCCCATTCGGGAGACCCCCAACCCAGTTCCCACTCTGTGTGGCCCCTGCCCACCTGTGTGGAACAAAACCATGTTGAAAACTGATGAGGTACAACTATGGGGACTGCTCTGGGCCCTCCCTCTTCTCTCTGTCTCTGTCAAAAACAATAAAATAAATTGTTAAAAATAAATAAATAAATAAACGGAAGAAGAAACCCCGAAGGTGTTCGACTGCTCTCCCTGTTCCTCCAGTCCCAGCATTGGTTCCAGATGAAGCCATGAGGCTGACCACCCATGACAGTCTGACTTCCATGGTTGCTCGTGGCTTAGATGTCTGCCCCCACCCCCCCGCTTGGCCGTTACACTGATGCATTTCCTATCTGTGTCTTTGACAGGTGCGTGTGCACAGGTAGGGGCGCACACACACTTAGATGCCTGCCTCAGCCTGCATGCATCCCACGGAGGCGAGCCACAGTCTCTCACCTGCCTAGTGCAGGTTCTTCCCATCACTACGCAGTCCAGTGATGCCCCCCACGTACTGAGTCTAAGCACCGTAGCCCCACACCTGCCCTTCCTCTCTGTCCTCTGCTCTCTGATTGCTCCTCTGCATCTACAGGGCTGTCTCGTAAGAACTCAACATCTCCCTCCCCTTCACTCTGTGCTGTTGATGTCTATGAAAGTCCTTCCTCCCTTCATCTTCCACATGACTTCGAAGGCCTTTCTGCACAGAGGTCAGACCAACTCTTCACCTCACATAAAACTCCTCACCTTCCGTCCCTTTAGAAAGGAAAGGACGGGCTTCCTGTCAGAACGGAAACAGGAAGACAGGGCTGCTATTCAAAATATTTAGCCGCCCGAACAGAGAGGCCCAGATCAACCAGAATGTTCTCTGCTCAGCACGCCAAAGGCCCCCTGCTCTTCTGGGTACCCACCCTTCTGTGTGGTATTGCGGGAAGTGTTCTTAAGGAGAGTGAACCACCTGTGAGAGTTCAGCTGTTCCACGTCAGCCAGGACGGAAACATTTCCATGTTCATACAACTGGTGTTACGGCACGTGTGTGGGCCAGCTATATATCAGAGCTACAGGAAGACCTGCTCCCTGCAAAAAAACTGTGTTGACTCCTGTTCGTCAACTTTAAAGCAAGTCTCTGTTTAAAAATGGTGTCAGGAACTCACATAAAAACATGCATTCCCTTTGATTCAACATTATTTACCATATTTTCCAGTGTGTAAATGCCCCCATATATAAGACAACTCCTACTTTTCTAACCCAACATTGAGAAATCAAAACACAGGTTACTGTGTATAACACAACCCCCAATTTCTGGTCTAGAAGTTTTAGACAAAAGTTCCACCTTATACATGAAAAAATATGCTACTCTTCATGAATTACTAATCACAAATCATGATGTAGCTTTTTGATTACAAATTATGTCTTTTCTCACTTGATTACACTTCAGGGTTAAAGATGTTTGTCCAATTTATTCAACAAATACTTAATGTGACCCCGCCGTGTGACAAGCATCAGGAATATGGCAATGAAGGTGAAAGACAAATTCATGCCCGCAAGGAGCTGATATTCTAACTTTTGTGGGGTTGGGGCAGGGGGGTCGTGTAAAATTTTGAATGTCAGAATTGTTCACTATAAAAAAAAAAGATCCTCATGATATTTGCATTTAGTGGTGCATGCTATGCTTTTCAGTGTTGAGATTTTTACATGCCAAAATTTGCTTCACTAAGTATGTTGTGAATGAGTGTGCATGTGGGTGTGTGTTTAAGTGTACACATCTACAGAGGAAAACAAAACAAAAAAAAACAGAAGTGCTATGTGCTATAAGGCACAAAAAGATAGAGGGAATGTCTCCTGACAAGGAAACATTTAAATATTACTTGGGAAAAAGAAAGTATTTATAAAATACGGTTAGGTATAAAGGCAGTGTTGTAAATTGCAAGCAAATGCTAAAATATTCAATAATACACACCAGCAAAAAACGAATCTTATCATTTTGATTCCCTCTCCCCCGCGGTGGAGGAGAATCACATACCTGACCCACAGGTAGTCAGTCTAAACCCAAGCAGGAGAATGGGAGTTCAGGGTTGATTCATTCATGAACACCCCAAAAGGCACCACTGAGAAAGGACTTGGAGTGAGGGAGTGTGGAAGGGACATATCCCAGCAGCACAGTTACGGATTTCATGAGCTGGGCTGGTAGGTGAGAGAGCATCTATTTTTAAAACAGGGTTTCATTGTTACAATAAGTGTTCTCTCCTGTTTCTAAGAAACCTGACAGGGTGTCTGGCCATTCAGTGCAAGGAGATGTGGTCTTTTATGCACTACATACCCTCGTCAGATGAATGTCGAATTCTCAGTTTTCAGAACACGTCTATTAAAAAAATATATATTTAATGGAAGAACTCAGCAGGAGAGTTGGTATTTCCCCCCAACTACCGAACGCAGTGAAAGCACGAGGTCGTAAACATAACCCCATGTGCATCCTCTCCAGTGTTTCGAAGATGGGAGGTAGGATGTTGGGAAAGTGCAGCAACAAGGACTGAGTTCCAGCTGGGAGGCATCGAACCACGTCCCAGGGTGATCATGCCAGGCCACCTTCGCTCTTTGCATCTCATCATGTCAGCTGTGATGGATTGCTTGGTCCCGAGACGGGAGCCAGAATCCTGGGAATTGTGCTTACAGTGCACACGCTTCTCCATCTCCTGCTCAGCACTTCTGTCCCTCTTCACACACACGTGCGTACAACAGCCAGCCATGTGCACAACACCCACCCCTTTCAGATCTTTTTCAGGGACTGGGTGGAGCAAATACATAACAAAGTACAGTTAAAGAGTTTGTTTGTTTTTTTGAATGAACACCAAAAACGTAGTTTTATGGACAAAAAAGTAGGAGTTTATGGACAAAGAAAAGATTGAACAATTCTGAGCGTACATGAACATCCCATGTACGTTTGCAAGATACTATATGGAAACTATGGTGAGACTAGGGATGCTGGGACAGCTCAACAGGTTGAGCACTTGTCTTGCAACCTCAGGGTCCTGGGATGGAAATCCAGACCTGGCCCGTGCAAACACATACGCTGGATTGGGGCTCAACTGGTAACTACGGGGATGGTGGCCAAGGTTATTGTTTCCCATGTGGATGCTCCCTGTTTGGTTCCAGCCCTGTGTGGCCCCACATCCACCTGTGTGGACTGAAACAATGTCACAACCGATGATATGCAACTATGGAGACTGTTCTGGGCTCTCCCCACTTCTCCCTCTCTTTCTCGCTCACTTTCTCTCAAAAAATAAAATAAATCTTAAGAAAACATATGATGAGACTAAGTAACTGGTCAACGTGCTAATACCAGCCCAACAATGAACTCTCTACATCACACCTATGAACTTATTGCATCAGAACAGTTCCAAAGGCATATACAGCGCTTAGAGAAGCAAAATATAGTATTAATAGCACTCACGGTAGAAGTGATTTTGTTGATTATCAGAGATGTGTTGATGCAAATACAGAAATTCACATGGCAATGTTTTGCAAACAAGGTTCTACTTCTCATCCAACTTGAGTTTACTATAGAACCCTGCTTGATTCTCTAGAATCTCAGCAATAACCTTGACTTTGATAGTGCAATGGCTTTTCTATCACCAACTAGCCACTAAAGCCTGGCCCCCTGTTATGGTGGAAGCTCTGGGGGTTGTTCCCCTAAAGAGGGCTTGTGAACCCTAGTGTTGAAGGTTGGAAGACAGTGATAAGCAGCCAACAAGAGCCTGAGATTGAGTTACTTATTTTTAATGAATTCACCTATTCATCTGGTTGGGTTTGCTGCCTCACAGAGTGGATGCTTCTTCAGAAATTTCTGCCCTTGGCACTCAGGGAGAGTGAGGGGAGTTGGGAAAGGTATGGAGGATCTGCTGAGTTTTTCTGACATGTTGGGGCTGTGAGGGTGTAGCGTATGGCCTCATAGCTCTGATTACCCCGCCGATGTGCCAACCCCATGATTTCCTTTTAGAAGCATAAACATGAGTTTGCGGGCCAGGTGAAGTCGCTCACATAACACACGCTCTTTTTTTTTTTTTTTTAAATATATATATATTTTTATTTTTATTTTTTTGACACAGAGAGAGAGAGAGAGATACAGATACACACAGAGAACTGAACTGGGGGAGCTCCCAGTTCAGCATATGGTTCCGCACGGGCCACGGCCCGATCCCCAGTCCCCGGCACTGCAAAGTGAGCGCTTAACCTACTGAGCCATCCCAGCTTCCCCAACACATGCTCATTAACAGAGACAAACAGAAAGAAAGAAATGGGAGGAAGGGAAGGGGAGAGAAAGAGAGGAGGGAGGGTCTTACTCTTTATGTGGTTTCTTGGATATTACCAACTTTTGTTCTAAATTCCCTTTTTTCCTTTCAAGGAATGTGAGTGAAAACTTGAAAGCTCTACGTGTGATCCTCATAATAAGAGCCGTTCTTTAAACAAAACTCCAGTCACTAATGTTAACAGCAGGTGATTGGTCTATGGCCTAGCTAGTTGGGCCTGTGCCATGTTATGAACATTTACTTTGCATATAAAGGAAAATTGAAAATTCAAACAGTAATGATTCTATTATTTGAAATCCCATTATAGGGTATACAGGGTACATATCTATGTCTACATATGGGATCTAGGATAACTTTTATCTTAATAGCTTCATAGTTATCAAGGTGACCATTCTTCAGATTCTGCACCCAATTTAATAGGAAATGAAATGTTTTGATTTATGGCCATTTTTTCCCTCTAAACATTTGAATGCACGTTTAAGTGAAATCCCTCATTCTGACTCTATAGTTGACGACACTCAAGGATTTTTATTCCTTTTCTTTCTAGTTACTTCAAGTGCACCTGGATGATCGTCCATTTTTATCGTGCACTATGTCTAGGAAAACAAGAATTAAAAATATTTCATCATGAGGTTGTGTAGTTCATGTTCCAAAATGAGAGGAAAGTTTATGCAAATATTTTCCCTAGTCCTCTGAATATAATCATTTAACAATTGTAAATGTCTATGTAAACAGATTTAAGAAATTTCAAAAAGTTATGTTTTTGACTTTTTAGGAGTTGTATGTTAGTAGCTTTTAAAACTGATTCTAGTGTCTTCTTCTGCACTCGCTCCTCAATGTTGCCTTTCTGTTTGTAGCCAGTAAGGGACACAAATGCAACTCAAATGCTCTTTAATGCTATTATTAAAACTGATTTCAACACAGCTGATCAGTATTTCCAACAAGAGAAGACTTAATAATGCCCATGGTTGCCATAATTTGACATCTTTACCCACATAAATTTGAACATGTGTGAGCTGCTACAGGGTGGAATGAAAGATGTAGTCCAGTAAACAACTTGCAGTGTGATCTTTTGGCATTTACTAATAATAAGAATCAGTGCTTACAATCATTTCAGTTGATTTGCGATTATATTAACTTGGATGATTCAAATATTATCTTGGTTTGGTTCTTATATTTATACTGGTTCCTATGAGAAACTGTGAGGGGGCAGGTAATAAAAGGAACTGTACTTTTTGTTCTTTCAAAATACTGAGGAAATACAGCTCTGTATTAAGAAACATTTTAATATAAAACTACTGGATAATTAGGAGAGATATGTAGAAGGAAAGATTTTCCATTTTTTATCACATTGGGGCTATTTTTTTTCTTTTCCACTTTTATTATTAACCTTTTTATAGAAAATTGGCTTACCAAGAATTTATGAATTAATAAGTCTATTATAATGATGAATGATAATTACCATTTAAATCCTGACTCATTCATCAGCTTGTTCACTGCATCTCAGCTGACATACAGTGTATGACGACTTGTCTGGTGAGTATTTTTCAATGGATTGTTATAGTTCCTTGAACTTTAGAGCCTTGTGCCATATTTAAAACTATGATAAAAGGCAGTTAAGTAGTCTGACGAGGAAATTACAGACTGCACCGTCCATAATAGAAGAAGTGACTTCAACGTTTTTAGAAGGTTGTGCTTAGGTTCCAGTGACGAATGTGGAGCCTCAGTTAAGTCGCATGTAAAGTTGACATACAGACCATGTCAAGAGTGCTGGATTGGTAATAGTAGTAGCTACACTAGCCACCCATCTATGTCAAAGTGCAAACCTTTCGTTTTCAATACATCAGAAACCATGAGGATATGAATCGGTAGGCTCTACGCTGCTTCCCACAGAGAGGCTCATGGTCTCCTGGACCACATGCATATGTGCTGGCGGGTTTAAACACACATACGGGGATTAGATTGACCTAAGGGGACAGATGTGGGGCTGCTGAAGAAGGTTTCACTGTAAGAACCAAAGCAGAGGAGAATTTTCCACGTTTCTGGTTGTATACATATGGTTTTCGCTCACTGGGTGGTAGTCAGTCAAGGTATTTTGAAATGACAGACATTTTGTTGAAATGTAATCCCCCTCCCCCCCACTCTGACAATTCATGTGTGTTTACAGCTTGTGAATGAATACTTGCTAGCTGAGTCATTTCAGGTTTACAGTAAACTTCCTATGAGGATAGAGCTGAAAGTGAAAAGGAGATAGAATTTGGAAAGTCAACATATAGGTTGACTTTCCCTTTTCCTATAACAAGTTATTTGTTTAGTGGCTAAAAGTTCCCTCACAGACAGTGCCATGTGAGCTGATGCATTGTCATTAAGCAAGAGCCAGGAGTTGGAGAAAAGTTCAGGTCGTCTCATCTAATGTTTTCATGCAGCTGTTTCAGCACTTCCAAACAGTCAACTTGGTTGACTATCCAGTTGGTACAAATTCATAATGAACAATCCATTCCTCTGATATCCAAAAAAGTTAGCAACATCGTTTTGACTTGATTTGGACTCACGGAACTGTTTCGGTTGTGGAGAGTTGGCAGACTTCCACTGTGCACTTCAACACATTGGTACACCCACGTTTCATCACCAGTGATAAGATGACCCAAAAAATCATCTTGCCTGTCCTAAAGGTCTCGGCAAAGTTCGACACTCCTTTGCTTTTGTTCATCAGCAAGCTCCCTCGGGACCGTTTTTTGCACACGCCTTTCTCATGCCAAGATTTTCAGTTAAGATTTTCTTAAGTGTTTCTCTATTGATGTTTACTTGGTCTGATGTGCTTCTCATTGTCAAAAATGTATCTGACGATTTTGACTCATAATTCAACCAATTTTTGCAATGTTTTCATCAGTTCTGCTCATTACTGGCTGTCCTGACTTCTCTTCACCAGTGATACTTAGTCTGCTCCCAGAGAAAAACATTGAGTCCATTTGTATAAGGTGCACGATAGCAAATTTGCTAACTTAATTGTCAGACCTCAAATGTTCTGCACTAAAAATTAGAACTGTCTTAAAACATACATTTTTACAAGCCCAGCAATCATTCTAGACATTGGGAATCTCCCCCACCACTGTCTTCACTTTAAATGCCTTCCTCCTAGGATTATTTTTAATCTATTTCATGGTATAAAACTTTCTGTAGGGGACGCCAGGATTGCTCAATGGGTTAAGCGCTTGCTTTGCAGCTCCAAGGACTGAGGATCGAACCTCAGTCCTGGCCCATGCAAACCCATATGATGAACTGGGCTGTGATTCCCATGTGGGATGCTCCCAGTTTGGTTCTTGCTCCTCCCAGTTTGACCCTTGGCTCAAGGGGACATGCCTCCCATGAGCGAGGCCCCCTGCCCACCTGTGTGGAATGAAACCATATCAAAATCCAAAGATACACAACTGTGGAGAGTGCTCTGAGCTCTCCCCCTTCTCTCTGTCTCTCTCTGTCTCTATCAAAAACAATAAAATAAATCTTAAAAAACTTTCTGTAATCAGAATGTATTGAGTGTTTATATTATATATACTCTCCCACTTCAAAGCCATTCAAAGCATACAATTTATTTAAAAAAAATAAAAAAAGAAAGAACAAGAAAAAAAACTGATTAAACACAAGGTGAAGAAGTAGTGGTCAAATGTTACTATGCATCGCAGTCACACTGCTGGGCTGGCCTTCCTGAGCTCCTGACACATGGGTCCAAGGCAGGCCTTGATCATTTGCCATTCCAGGCTTATTAGTTGCCTGTTGCTACTGTCACCAATTACCACAAACTCAGTGGCTTGATAGAACATGTCTCTGGGTGGAGAGCTCACAATGCAACACACAGACTTTATGAGGTAGAATTGTACACCTGGAACATATGTAATTTTTACCAACCAATGTCACCCCAATACATTTCACATTAAAAAGAAAACTTAAGGGGCAGCCGGGATGGCTCAGCAGGTTAAGCGCTCACTTTGTAGCCCCAGGGACCAAGGATGGTATCCTGGCCCCAGCCCATGTAGACCCATATGCTGAACTGAGGTGTGCTGCCCATGAGGGAGGCCCCCAGTTCAGTTCTCATCCCCCAGTTCAGCCCCTGGCTTGAGGGGGTGTACCTTCCATGTGGGAGGCCCCCTGCCCACCAGTTTGGAACAAAACCATGTCAAAAACTGATGATGTACAACTATGGAGACTGCTCTGGGCCCTCCCCCTTCTCTCTGTCTCTCTCTGTTTCTGTCAAAAACAAAATAAATCTTTTTTTAAAAGCTTAAATAATAGAAAAAAAAGAGAAGAAATTTAATAAATAAAGTGCCACGATTAACTCCACTATGGAATCAAGTTTGAGATCGACTGACACGTACACAGAGAACAGAAATTTCCAAGGGCGTGGGATTCCCGAAGTCAGTTACAATTGCTGTGGAATGTATGTGAAAATGGAAGAATCAAAGAAACAGTCCTTCGCCTTGAAGCAAAATAATGGAGAAATAAAATATCTAACTAAACAACAGTTGGGATAGAAAAAAGAAGAAAACCATCCTCACCCTTGTCTTGCCAGATCAGCCTGTGTTGATGTTCTATGGTCAGCTCCACCAGGAGTGTTTGTTTTTGGTCCCCTCTTTAAAAGGGGACAGCGGTGAAGTTCAGGGGGCTGCCATTGCCCTGTGAACACAGCACTTAATTAAAATCTCATCTGAAGTCTTCTGCCCTCAACGTCTTTCTATTCCCATCCTATCCTGCTACTAAAAAAAGTTTCAAAACACTTTAGGGGCAGCGATTTCCAACAGCATCAGGTGCATGCATGAGTCGGGTGGGATGCATATGGGACAGCCGAGAGTGGTGGGAAAGGTGAAGAGGCAGAGAACACACGTCTTCCCGAAAGACAGACGAGCTCGTATTGTTTTTAGAGCAGCCAGGCCAAACAAAACACGCGTCCCAGCCAGAGTCGGCCCGCCTGCTGCCAACGTGCGCGTCTGAAATCCAGTCGTTTTCCACCTACGTGGCCGCTTCCCTGCTCTGTCGTCTTTAATGCTTTATGAATGTGTTCTACACACAGCTTTCAGCCTTTGGAGTATAACTGGCAGCCAATTCCTCCTTGATCTGGCTCCTGTTTCCTTCCTGAAGTCACAGATGTGGTACATACGGACACAGTGTTATCAGCCAGGGGTGGCCTTGCCACGCTAGAGCATGAGGTTTCAGAACCGAATTCACCTTTTTAAAACCGTAAGTGCATACTGCTATGTTATTGTTTGCCAGGCTTCAAACGAGGACCAGAGCTGGTACTATGTTGCATCTCCTCACTGTGCCTATCTAGCCCGCTGGATGTATGTGCCTGACTGGAGTCATTTTTTCCAGACACGTTATAGCAGCCGTGGGCTCTGGGGTGCCCACCGCGCGAAGCTTGAAAAGTGTGATGGCAGAGCCAACCATTACAGGTACAACTCAAAGGCACGCCCGCCTTGACTGTTTGCGGCGCCGGTGAAGTCCGTCCAGGTGTCTGTAGTTACCACATGCCTTAGAGAACAACAGGGTAGAAGCATTTACTACATCTGCCTGCAGACCTACCTAAATGCCCAGGGGGGAAAGCAACAACACAAGAGGGCGTGACCTCCATAATGAGGCTCTTTCTCTAATGGGTCATAAGTTTATTTTAGTTTTAAATTTATTTTATTGTTTTTGACAGAGACAGAGAGAGACAGAGAGAAAGGGGAGGGCCCAGAGCCATCTCCATAGTTGGATGTTATCAGTTTTCAACATGGTTTTTTATTCCACACAGGTGGGCAGGGGCTGCACAGGGTGGGAGCTGGGCTGGGGGCCTCCTGCGTGGGAAACACACCCAGTTCAGCATATGGGTCCACACGGGCTGGGGCTGGGATTCGATCCTTGGTCCCTGGGGCTGCAAAAGAAGCTTATAACCTACTGATCCATCCCAGCTTCCCCCATAAATTTATTGTTATCTATCATATTTCTGAGAAATTATGGATTTTGTGCTTACAAGGTGCTCAGTACTGTACAGCTCCTGGTTTTCTTTCTATTTTTCCAATATGTACCAATACTTTGATGCAGAGCTAATGTTTCTAAAACAGATAGTACCGTCCCTCAAATGACTAAAGCTCTTACAACTCAGCAGCTAAGCCTCCCATACCATCCAAAGCTACACCGCGTGCTGCAGACATGCAGAACTTCTTGCAGTTCCTGCTGCCATGGCCTTTCTTTTCTCTGCATCTTCACAGGTGCTGCTGACTTTTTGAAAATGCCCTTTGCCCCGTGGTTTGTCTGATAAAGTCTGGGGTGGGTCCTAGACACCTTCAGACAAAGATTGTCTCTCTAACCATGGTGGTTCTTGGTCCTTGGACCATTTCCCGTCTTGTGTGTATCAAAATGACAGTGTACTCCTTTTGTACATACAAGTACGTATCCCTCTACCATCCTCTATGACTGAGAGCCACTCTTCACCAAAACCAAAAGCCAGTGGAGCAGGACTTTTTCTCTACAGATTGAAAACAGAAAGCAGGGTTTAGCTATGGGGGAACATAGAGAAAAATCCGATACCCATGAGTCTCCTGTAAAACTATGATATTAAAATGGACAGGAAATGGAACTACTTTATTAGGCTTATGGCAAGAATGTGAGAAAAAAAGGGAAAACAAACAGGGTTTGCAAATGATGAAGATGAAGGACTTCGCTGCTAAATAGAAACAGACAGGAGTTCTGGGGAGCTGTCCCGCCGGGGATGTTTAGACGCTGCCAACAGGGCTGGAGGGTCGCTCACTTCCCTGACAACTACGTGCTTACTGAGGGGATTTCAGCTCCATGTGCCCGAGACCTGAAAATATTAATTCAGAGAAAACGGACACGTTATTCCTCACAGCGGTCCAAAGCCTTAGCGTTTGCTCAGCCAGGAAGCGGGGGATGAAATACCAGGGGCAGCATGAAGGGGAGGGATAGATGGTGTCACAAGATCACGTGTTTACTCTACGCCTAGGGACTGAGGGTCCTGAGCGTGTCGGGTCCTGTGCAAGGTGACAAGGAAGCATTGGCAGCTATGCCCCCGAATATGAAACACTTCCTTCTCTGAATGTTCAGTCCAGTGGCAGATCCATAGGCAAGCAATGGGTTTCCATATGAGGGACTATATCAACAAGTGGTGGCAAAAAGACATACAAAAACGGAGCAAGATTAACTGACCCAGGAAAGGCATTTGCTGAGAGGGGGGTGTGGCAGGGGGGGCAACATGGTACAGAAGGTTTGAAAAAAAGTCCGTGGGCTGAAATCTGGGGGTGAGTTAAACAAAAATGCGGTGGGTCATGAGGCCATTAGATTTTAACAGAATCATCAGTCAATGCTTACTTTTTTTTACTGTTATCAAGATTCTCAAATTCGTCTCCAATTTGCAGGCCCTGAATCAAATAAACTTGAATTTTTAAAGGTGAGGAGAGTAAATAAAGAAGGCAACTGTAAAACAAATCATGCCAGGAACAGAGAAATAGACTCTTCAGTTATGCAACTGATTGACAGGTAATAAACACGTAGTGAATTTGTCCGTTGAAAAGATGTTGCACACCTCACACTTATTGTCTTTGTTTCAGGGCGCAGCGATAGAAAATAAGGTTGGCTGGATATTTGTTTGTTTGGCACCTATTTGCATCTCTGAAGGACCCAGCAGCCAAAGTACAAGGTTCCCTGAGAAAGCACCCAGCACAGAGTTTGACAAGGTCACTAAAAGTCAGAAACTGGCAAAACCCATGACCAGCAGCACAACAAACAAATCAAACACTTCTGGGCATCTATGACAACTCAAACAGTCACTCATTCATAAATCTCCCATGTTACAGCACTCTGATCGTAAAGAGTTAACTCAGTACCTAAAGAGATCTATGTCTCAACTCGCTGAAACACTTAAAAATATAGTTCAACAAATACGGGCTGCTGCTGCCGATGACACATGCTCTGACCAGCGGCTGACCCAGTCTGGAGACCCCAGACTTTTCATTTCCAGAGCTGTCAATCTGACACGATTTATCACCAGTCATACAGAGAATCCTGAGTACCCCCCTCCAAAACACCTTTCGTGTTCCGTTCCATGTGTCCATTGATCTAGAATTTGTCACCATGGCCTGTGGTGGGCTACCTCCCCTGTAGAATAAATAAAATGGTGAAAGAAAAGAAAATTTAACATAGCAAAAAAGAAAAAGAAAAGAAAAGAAAAACTGACCTAGTAAAGAAGAAGATGGTGATGTTCTGGATGAGCATACATTACTACCTGGGATAACGCTGTAAGACCTAGAACCACACAGAGAAAGGTTTAGGAAGAGGCAGGGAGCTTCAGGCTAAAAAAAAATGTGACCAACATCTGTCTGCAAAGGGAAGTCACTATTAGTAACTTCTTGGCTTTCTCTTTTTTTGCTGTGTCACAACTACCATGGATTTAACAGCTCATAAACCGAAGCCAACTTTCTGCATGATCGTTTAATTCCTGAAAAGTACCGTAACCATAAACTAAGGGGGGAGAAAATACTGAGATATTAATCTAGGAAGCTGGCAGCTGTTCTAGATCCAAAAGCTTAATGGGGCTGAGCTGAATGGGACATAACAGAATAACTATCCTAACAAAATATAGTTCGTAGCCTCCGACAGAGGAGGGACGCTCCTTCCCCATTTGTGTCTGAACACAAGAGAACATAAAGAGCCAGTTAAACTGAGTAATGTTGCATAACTAACTCAAGGGGATTTTGTTCAGTTCTTCCATAGTGTATAAAACCCTCAAATCTGGGAGTACTGTTTGCATCAAAAGGGTGTGGCGAAGGGGTCCTTTCTATTACTGTAATATCTGTTAATAGAAATGTTTCCTTTAGAATCTTCGCCCCTGCACTAACTACATTCCTAACAGCTCTACACACATACAAGTCATTCATAGATGTGGGCTATGATTAGCTTTCCAAGGTGTGCTTTTTAATTTAATGAAAGAGCTCTTGAGAAAATATGGAAAGGAATTTGCCGTTTGATTTGAAGCACTTACTGCTATTTTTGGTAAATGAAGATATTTGACTTTTCTAACGGTACTGGCGTAAGACCTTTATTATTATTATTTTTTTTGAATGGAGCTAAACAATTTACATGATGTACGATAGAGCCTTGGAAAGCTTGTATTTGTTTTATGGGATAATTTGCATTCCATGCTGAGGAGTTGCACCAAAGCTTACCATTTCAGGATTGCAGTAGAAGCCCAGGCACCCGGGAAATTCTCCACTTTGTTTCATTGGGTGAATCTACCATGACCCCGAAGGCTCAACAACAGATACGACCATTTGGCCTCAATGACACTTTGAATTGTTATCCTCTCTGGGATTTTGCACAATCCTTTCGTCTTTGTCATTAATGAGAGTCACAAGAGTGGATCCCCGAATGGCAGTTTGGAGAACGGTGGCACAAGTTCTTAACAAGCTAACCCTTCTGGCGATAACATGAAAGCGTGCCCTGTGTTTAGGATCGTGCGGGGAGAAAAGGCAGAGGTAATTTGCACTGCTGAAGAAATAATTAGTAGGTCCACATTGCTTCCCACGTGGGAGGTGTAGGAGAGCAGAAAGAGGGTGTTTGCATCTAGGAAGCCCCTGTTTGTTTTTCTTGCGGATACTGTATAGATTTGGGGGGACTTTTCCAAAATTTGAAATATTCAGTTATTTCAAATTAGGACACAGACAAGGGTAACGATTCAAATTTATATTTACTAAGTTTTGCTTATTGCATGAACGAAGCTCAAAAGCCCTCTTGTTGATTACCTGTATAATCTATTACATATAATAACTCATGTCACAGAGGGTAAGAGAGTAGTTATCTAACCAGGTCTTGACAATCTACTTTATGCAAATCCTGAGTAAGATCTGACTTACCTCCTTGGCATTTATTATTTGCAAGCATTGGTCTAAATTTCCCTGTGCTTACCTTGTTACAAATACAATATTCCTTGCTTTTGAGAGAGCAATGAACTGTGCTTCTCAGAGATTATTGACATGAATTTAAATTGGCAGAACTCTTTGAAAAGCATTCTGACACGATGTGTCCTGCATTTTCTAATGGCCATATGCTTTGATTTCATAATTCCATTTCTGAGAATCTATTTTAAGCATTAATCTTGAATGCAAAAAAAAAAAAAAAATCTACACATTAAAGCTACCCTTAACATATGCCAGAAATAAGCTAAATGCAAATAATCAATATGTGATTAAATAAGGTAATGGAAAGCCAGGTAATGGGAACCCAGGTAATGGAATATTATAGTGTGGTAAAATATTTTTGAAGTTTATACAATCGTATGAAAAGCAATGATAATTTAATGGAAAATGGAAAAGTTAGGCTATAAAGTTCTACCTATAGCATAATGATTAGCATGTTAAAATGTTTGTAAAAGAATCCTTCAAATATCTATGCATATGTTTTTGAAAGTTCAAGAATGTACTGGTACTCAAGCATTAGCAGTGATGACTGATGGCTATTAGAACATTAAAAACTTTCCCCTCTCTCCAACTATTATAGCTATTTTAAATTTCATATACTGAGTATATATTCCTTCTAAAATGCTAAAATTCATAGTTAGAAAACATATGAAACATTAAAATTAAAAATGATAACCATGACACTGTTCATCCTTGGAGGATATAGAATATTAAACACTTCTTTTTCCACATCAAATGTGACCATAAGTGTTGCAGACTTGACCACAGGATGGTATCAGGAGGTAGAACGACATAAGCAAGAAGCCAGAGCAACCTGAGGAGTGTCGTGAGCTGAGAACGGTAAACGTTCTCTAGGTATAAGAAAAGGGCCAGGAGACAGATTCTTCCCTAGGACCTGCTGAGGAACCGGGCCACCAACACCTTCCCGTTTAACCCACTGAAACTGACTTTTGATTCTGGTCTCCAGCACGGAAAGAGAATAAATGTGTGTTGCTTGAAGCCACCAAGTGTGTGGTAATTTATTACAGCAGGAATAAGAAAAGAATCCAGACCCACATGCTCCAACCAATTGTAGACCGTCTTGTCTTCCTCCTGTCTGACTTACCAGAGGCAATGTTTCATGAATGTACTTACTTGAGTACTCTACTTGACTGCCACGTAGACATCCCAAACTTAATGTGTCCACAGCTCAGCTAATTTCTGTCCCTCAAGTTTGCTTTATTTCCAGTGTGCACAAGTTCAAGAAAAGGTACCTGCCAACTACATGTGTTTCTAACCTAAATCCTGGGAGTCATACTGGACGCATCGGCTTCCTCTTCTACCACATCTGATCACTAACTAAGCCTGATCAGGTCTGGCCCCAAATGCCTGTTGGGGCCAGTGTCAGTGACCCCTATTCTGGTTCAAGCCACAATCTGGATGTGACAAAACTAATGCAGTCGTCTTAGGGCAACGGCCCCTCATCTAGCATGCAATGCAACAGCATTAACTCAGTTCTGTTCAACTCCACGTAAACCAGCCAGTCTGCACACACCAGCCACAGCGACATACACAGACACACACACACACAAATCATGTATCATCACTCACTTGCCTAACACTCTTTGCTCTTAGGATGTAATACGATCCAAGGATTCTTTCTTGTGGATTTTGGTCTCTGTCTGATTCTCTACCTGCATTTCTCACAGTTCCATCCGGTTCTCACGAATCACTGTCTTGGTGCCCTTCTCGAAGCTTACTGAAGTCTTCACAAAGTCTATCACTGTGCAGGAACATGGAATCTTCTCTCCTTTTTGTCTGAAAGTTGCTCTTCACCACCCCCTTGTTTTGCTTGTCTTATTGCCTAATGAATTCTCATCCATGCTCCACTCTCAATTCAAATATCAGATAGTTACTCTTTGAAATCCTCTCCAAAACTAAGAGGCACCTGTAACATGCTGCCATGTTACCCTGCACTGTGACTTTTAAATGCTCTTAATGTTTAAATATACTTAAGAGACATGTCTTCTCCTATTTGATTTTGGGTTGTTTTTGCTTTTCATTGACCAGCTTGAAAGAGATGTACATGAAATACGATCAATTACACATATTAACCGTGTAACACCTGTTAAGCTGAGAAATGCATAAAGTACTCATGAAACAATCATCACCATTAGGACTGTGAACCTATGTATCACCTTGAATGTTTCCTCATGCCCCTTTGTTCTCACAAGGTCCTACTACTTTTGTCTGTGTCCTGATAGATTCTGGGCATACATCCCAGAGGTATGCCTGGCACATAATGGCATTCAAAATGTTATATCTGATGATTTACTTGATGAGCAAAGATGTTTCTCAAAGCATTACAGAGAGCATAAAATGCTGGAAACAATCTAAGTGTTCTTGTGATTGCAAATTTCATAAAATAATATAGAACTATGCACCCAAAACACTTATCGTCTATGAGAACAATGCATTCTATTGGAATATACTTAAGTAGAAAAGCAAGGATTAAAAAAAAAAAAAAAGAAAAAAGAAAGAAAACTTATAAAATATTATCCTGACCAAATATATTTACATACATTTTATGAGTAGCTAAGAAGGCTAATAGGCATCGACACAAAAACGTTAGCAGTGGAGAAAGGACAGGTGATTTTAATTTTCCTCTTCGTGTGTCTCTGAAACTTTCAAAGACCATGTGTCATAACCTATTGAATGGGACCTTTCTTGTGCCTTGGAATTTTGGCTGAGGCCCCATATGGAGGACAACAAGTAGTAAGTATTTCCATATTCTAAACAGAACGGCCAAAAAGCTGTCAGACACCCAACTCATGTGTTTTCTAGGAGGTAATCAAATTGGTCTTTCTGTTGTCATCCCCACCGTTCCAAACAGACTACGAAAGAGAAGGCATATTTTTCTTGAAGAGGGAAGTTGGCAGAAAATGTGGCATTCTAGGCTATGTACCACCCCATCTCATATTTCAGGGAAAGACAGGGCATGCCAGCCTGTTAAGTGATTGTCATGCTCCCAAAAGCAATACTCGTAAAAATGAAAGATGATGGCGAGAAGGCTAAGTGGGCACGGCTGGCCCCGGCTGGAGGCTCGCTGAGCTGGGTCTGCTCACCAGACCACCCACGCTGGCCCCTGAGGGACTCTGGTAAGAAAGGTCTTAGGAGCTTCAGCTGAAAGCCTTTGAAATTTGGGAGCTCCTGTTCTGGAATCTTCTCAAAGCGCAAGTTCGACTACAGAGAGGACAGCGAGAGTGATAGAGAAAAGATGATCTTGTTTTCTCAGCAACCAGTGGGTGCGGCAAAATGTCATCAGGACACATCATCTTGATTTCTGTAATTAAAATGAGTGGCACCATTTAAACACCAGGCTTTGTGGGGCCCTTTTCTAAAATTACATGCACATGACACTCGGTTTCTGTTGTTCAGATTTATTTCTCAGGATAGAATGAATCTAGACTTGGAAATACTAGGCGACCTGGTATGTAAATAGCTAAGCATCTAAAGGTATTGTTACATTATTTTCTAAACCTTCATATTTATAGGAAATTCTAATCTCTCAGCAAATGTTAAGTATTAATGTTCTGTACAAAACTGCTACCCCTTTAATAAAGAGTACCGGTATCTTATAATTTGTATTTATCTGTTGAACTGAAATCAAGTGACTCTATTTGCATTTACATTTTTGTGACTCACCTGTTCTTGTCATTTACTGTCAGGTTTTAGTATCTGGTTTTTTTGTTTGTTTTTGTTTGGTTTTTGGTTTTGGGTTTGTTTGTTTGTTTGTTTTTAACCTGTTGCTAATAAAGTTAATGATATCTAAGATTTCTGTTGAATGTTGTTAATTTGGTTCTGTATTTTAGTGAGTTACTTAAGCAGTAGTCACATCAGTTCCATTAATAGGAAGCTTTATCCATTCATTTATTTATTTACTACATGTCTATTCAACAAGTTATTGGCCAACTTTGGCATTGAAATAAGCAAGGAGTCCATTCCAAGGTGGTTATTAGAGAGAAGACATTGATAATTACTATAGAAGTAAACAAAGTAACACGGCATAGTTTGTATTAATCTGGTTGGCCATTCATAACAGAACACCATAGACTGGATCGCTTAGAAAATAGAAACTTATTTCATCAGAGTTCTGGAGACTTGGGGTCTAAGGTCAAGGAGGTGTCTAAGGACTGGAGTCTGGCAAAACATTTCCCTTTGGGTTGCAGATGGCAACCTTTTGTAATACGCTCACGTGACCTTTCCTATGTGCTTGTGCTATTATGGGGGCAGGGAAAGAGAGAGAGGGAGAGATAAAGAGGGAGAGGGAGAGAAGGGGGGTGAGAGATAGAGAGGGAGAGGGAAAGAGAGAGAGGGAGAAGGAGAGACAGACCACCAGTATGCTCTGGTGTCTCTTTATAAAGACACTAACCCTATTGGATCCGGGCCCCATCCTCCTTTAACCTGGATTACTTCCTTACTCTAAATACAGTCGCACTTGTAGTTTGGACTTCAACATATGAGTAGTGGGGGGCGGGGGGGGCACATTCTGTCAATAACACAGTTTATTAGAGATAGTCCACCTTGGGAACGGTAAGACAATCAGGAAACAGGGTCATTGATTCATACAGTATGCATTTATTGAATGCCTAATATTTACCAGGCCCTATGTTAAATATTTACTCATAAGAGCTGTTCTCTAAGAGAAGCTAACTATCTTATGAAGCAAGAGACATGCTAAATTGCAATGCCATTTAAATGATATAATAGAACCATCAGCAAGCACTCAGATAACCCTAAAGAGGGAGTCTAAGGGAGTTGGGAAAGAAATTACAAAAAAGTAAGTCAATATGTGTTTGGATCTTAGATGTTGATTAGGATTATGTAATGCAAAGAGAAGAAAGTCATATATAATAGCTATTGAGGGGGGTCCCCCAAATGTTGTCTTGTATGTCCTGTATCACTTCTGAGTGACAGATTTTTCTAGAATTACTTTCTGAGCAGTGCCATCATTGATTGGAGCTATGGAGGCATCTCCTATTCTGTCCCCATCTCCTCCTATGAAGATCCTTGGAGAAAGGGAATGGGAGGTAGGAGGAATCTGGCTACTGTTCTTGTCTTTCAAAGTTGCTGTTATCTCCAGTGGCCCCACAGTAACCCTTCCCCTTTCATTCCACTAGATATTGGTCTCGTAATTACACATCTTACCAAGTGGTTAGTTTCTAAAGTCCACGCAGAAACGAAGTGTGTCAAAGATGGGACCAAAAAAATTGTAACATCAGCCATAGGACTTATGTGTCTAGCAAGCAACATTGTTTGTTGTATACTGAGATAACAGTCTTTAAAATAAAAAATAAAGAATGTGAGCATCTACTTGTAGCCAACCTAACAAGATCATTACTATTAATTATCAAAATATGCATGGAAATTATAAACAATCTCTAAGACTCGGGTTTGTAGTAGTTCCTTCTAGTACACTAGGGTACATGATTAAGTGTTACTTGGTCACTGTCAACAGACAGAGAGATAACCAGAGCATGTGAATACTAATGAGATGCAGAACAAGAGACAAGGATCTAAGAGTCAAATGTGAGTACCAAGTACCAGGCAGCATCTGCAGTACCTCACCAGGTGGCATCTCCTGGAATCCCCAGAACAACACCCTGACGTAGGTAGTGCTATTATCTCCACTTTACATAAAAGGCACAGTGAGGTTAATGCGCCCACACTCACACTACATAACACAGGCCTGAAATTTACGCCTCACAAGTCTGACTCCAGACTTTCCGCGTCTTACATGCCACAATATAGGGTTAATCAAATAGGAAGAGTTGCTGATACATAAGGCAGGGAAGAATCAGATAAAAGGTGACACTCACCTGTGAGGCAAAAAGAAAACAACAACACCTCTCTTTTTGTCTCCTACAGGCTTACCCTCTAATTTCTCCAATTGCATCATAACAAAATCTTTTGTCCTTCCTGGTAGGCTAAATTCAAAATGCCATGCTACGTGTCTATGGTCTACTTAGGGATGGATATAAAGAAAAGTCTGGCTGCCAAGGACAAAGAAAATAATTTTTACATATTTTTACATATGATTAAGAATCAGCCTTCTATTTCCCCTTATGAGGAGCGTCCCAAAGACCTGCCATGTCTACTTCGTTAAGTGTGGGTTCAAGAGATTGAGGGCACCGGTGGGCATTGGGTTCGCTGCCATTTCCTTCTCCTGGCAACCTTGCGTCGCTATATGTCTGTTTTGTTGATTCAGAAGAGCACTTGAGATGCAGTACAGTTGATTTTGACAAGTGCTACAATTTGATAGGGGCAGATAATTCTTGCTGAGATGATTTTCAAAGTACAGAAATTATACTTTGGAGTAGAGGTTATCGTTCTTTATGATCAGAATTTTCATTTGATATACAGCCTACTTCAACTTGATAATCACGGGTGTCTTCGATCTCATATATTAAAGCATCACACATTAAATCTTATTCTTGATTTTGATTGTTTTCTGTGTTGCAGATAAAGCATGTCTGCCACATTTAAATATATCAGATTTATAAAATGCTATAGGAATGTGGAGTGGGCTTATTAATTAAATGAGTCTCCCAGTCATGTGACTAAGCTGATTGATGAGTTCCTGGG
Organism: Craseonycteris thonglongyai; assembly: GCA_004027555.1. NCBI lineage: Eukaryota > Metazoa > Chordata > Mammalia > Chiroptera > Craseonycteridae > Craseonycteris > Craseonycteris thonglongyai. Next base: position 24,665 of record PVKE010011225.1, read on the forward strand.
ATGTACATTTTCTTCATGCCTCTAAATCCAAGATACTGAGAATTAATCAGTAATGCCTTGAAGACCAGACTTATTATTGATAGAATAATCACTTTCAAGAAGTAGAATGTATGGGTATAATTTTAATTTATACTGTAAAGTATTCTTTTACCACATAGACCTTTCCAGTAGTTTAATTATAAGAGAATATTTTATTATTTGAGATTTGAGATAATTCTTGATGAAGAATGATCACTGGTTTGCTCTGTCTCAACTAACGTTATGCCAAAGGTTGACAAAATTTTACATATCAGCAAGGTTTATAGCTCCTCAAATGCCAGTTTAAGATTCTAACTTGGTTAAAAAGAAACTGAATGGTTCAATGCTTTGGGATCCCAGCCCTGTTTGCAAGGTTCATATTATCATAACACCCTCAGTAATTAAAACCTTTATGATGGAAACTAAAACCTGGCCCACGTCCCCACATTACAAAGTCATTCCTAGGTATTTGATTTATCTCTGTATAATTTTGTACATTATGTACAAAAATAAATAGAAACACAGCGTTAATATGAGATGGGTTTCTGTTCCACGGAACACGCTTTGTTCTCCTGTCTGATAACACTGTCTATGCTTGAAATGGGTAAAGAGAACTTCAGAATTCCTGTGGCTTCTCCTGATGCCCTCATTAGCCACCTACATTGTAAAGCCCATGAAGGATCCTTGCTAGAATTTCTAAAGTGGGTTTTCTCAACCCAGCCTACAGAATTCATTCTTGTCCTTGTTCCGTGGGCTAAGAAGAAAGCCCTCAGCTTGTTATTCTACTACTTTCCAACTAACTACACTGAAGAAATTTGTCTCTTACCTAAGTCACAAATTCTAAATTGGCACATTGAGTGTCCTGGGTTTATGATGTTTCTCATGGGTCTTCTAAAAAAATAAAATAGAGTAATGATCGTAAAACTTTAACATGACACTGGGTACATAAGGAATTCACACGAACTGATAACTGTGTTGGATGCTCTTTTCATCACTAATGCCCCTTTCCTGGTTACTACTCCGTGATTGGTTTACTGTAATAAACATAAGACTCTAGTGCTTCCTTCTTCCAATTTTGTCACCCACTTCAGTTCTCTTATACAAAACTATTTGTCTTAAAACACTGCTTTCATAGTATATCTATATTAAAAATAGCCTATATCTCAGAAATAAAACCAGAGAGAGAGAGAGAGAGAGAGAGAGAGAGAGAGAGAGAGAGAAGAGGGGAGGGCCTAGAATAGTCTCCACAGTTGTGACATGGTTTCATTCCACATGGGTGGATGTGGGGCCACACAGGGCACGGACTAAATTGGGAGCCTCCCACGTGGGCGGCAAGAACCTGGGCCACTGAGCCATGCCCGTGGGGACCAGTGGCCCTGCTGTTCTGCATATGGTTTTTGCATGGACCAGGGCTGGGAACTGAACCCAGGACCTGTGGTTGTAAGGCAAGCACTCACCCGTGGAGCTATCTCAGCATGCCAAGGTGGGAGCATTTGTAAGCACTAGAGTGAGAACTGGTGGAAAAGCAATGGAGGAAGGGAGCGTGGAGGCTGTGAGAGGAATGGAACCATCTGTGTTTGCTAACTGGAGCTTCATCCCACAGAGACAGGCAGATAGAGACAGTCTTTCCTGATGATCCCATTTCAAAGAGGTGGCTCCTTAGGTCCTAGAGAAAGACATTCCCAGGTTATAAAATGGGCCGGAGGCTGGGAGAAAATGTGGATCTCAAAGGGGCAGAGGAAGTAATTGCAATTTCAAGTTTCCTGAAGTCAATGCTCTAAGGAAAGCGTGTTCTACCTGCAGTCAGGTGGACAGCTGTCTCAAGTTAAGTTAAGATGCTTCCTTTTTAGTCACCTCTTGTAGCCACAATCTCTGCTCAGCACAGCAACCTAATTCTCTAACAACATAACTTAGACCATGTTTCTCCTCTGCCCATACCCTCCAATGGTACCCCTTTGCCTTGAACTCTTTTCCTCTAGATTTCCATTTGGCTGACTTCCTCCCTTTTTACTTTCTTATTTTAAGACAAAAGTCGTTCCCTCCCCCACTCCCATTCCACATGCTTACATTTTCATTGGCCCTTTCTTTGCCCTAGTATCTCCTCTACCGTAGCAATGAGCACCTTCTACAATACGATGCAATCTACACTTCATGTTTGAAGGTGACTGTCTCTCTCCACTCACGGGAATGTGAGCTGCATGAGGAGGTGGGTCTTTGTTTCGTTCTCTAAAGTGTGTGATGCACTGTAGACAGTGCCTAGCACCTGGTATTGCACGCGTTGCTGTACAAAACATACAACTGTAGACGATTTTTATGAAGTATCTTTGAGCCAAACCAACAACAATGGCTGGAAAGCACAATCTCAATGAACGGAGAAAATAACACTCTGAAGAATGGCAGTTCGGCAGCTTATGTTACACATTGGAATCAAAGAAGGAGACATAAGGGTGGTGACACAAGAAAAATCCATGGGTGGCAGATTCAGGGGATGAGAGAAAGCAAAGTGAGGAAATGTCTGGGGTTGGATAAAAAGTACAATGGAGAGACAGATGCTTCCTTGATATTGGTGAGTACAAGTTAGCATGGACAGCACATAGAGACATGATGCAGGGAGGCGCTGTGCTCTTGTGCTCTGGTGTGGTGGGTTGTGCCCAGAGGGGTCTGGAAAAGATGATTCCTCTGACCTTGCAAGGGTATGTGATCTTAGATGCAAAACGCCGTGGAGAGGTTCACTGAAGGTTAAGACCGACCTTTGTCAAGGAAGCCATAGTCCCAGGATAGGACTACTCACCTGCCCCTCTTGAGTTAGGAATTTGTGTGTTCATCCCATCCTATGTGGTTACGTTCACTCTGAGTCTGTAAGGCCCGCCCGCCCTTCAGGTGTTCCCTGGGCTCCTCAAGTTTGGTGTGGGGCCCCCTTTTTCATCCATGCACTGAATACCTATCTGTTGAATAATCCCTGATCCACATCTGAGGGGGAAGAAGAAAGCTCACATAGTTCCTTGAGAACTCGGCATCCTAATATTATGAATATGTTTCTACAGAAGAAATTAAATTCAAATAGTAGCAGTTGAGTATGCAGGAAGTATATTCTGCTATACCAGAAGTTTGCATTTAGCATTAGAAAAATGAGAAGACCAGCGTTGCAGTGATGAGAAGGTACTTGTCCCAATTTGCAGACAGCAGCCTGAAAGTAGCTCGCTCCTACCCGATAACCCTCTGATGAAAAGGAGTCTATGGATTTGCTTGTTTGCTACTGCTTTTCCCTAAATGCTGGCCACCCCACTTTCCCAAAGGCTTTGCTTCACCTGGCAAAGCAAGAAATTAATTGGAAATTATTTTCCAATTAATTCCTATAAAACTGTGCGATCCTTAGAAAAAAAGTAGACTTGGAGAAGGCTTTTCCTGATGGGCTATTTTACTAAACTGAATGCATTAGCAAATTACTCAACTTGACACTTAGCTATGCCTAACCAACACTAATATTTCCTACACAAGCAAGGACAGCTAAGCGAAGAACCCGTGGATGAAAAAAAGGGGTTCTATGGAAAGTAACCTCCCAGGGTGATCTGATCATAAACTCCTAACTGGGCAGGTCAGGGTGGGTATAGACCTTCTTCAGTAAACAGCTTGTTTTTTCCTTAACTGAGCCTGCCCACTGTTCTGAGCCTCTAGGTTAACACACCTTTGAAAAGTCCCGTTTCTCATACCTGACCACCCTTCCAGGCACCTCAATAGAACTCATAATCTTGACTAGTTTGTAATCTGAGCTCCACGTGACCACCCACAAGCGAGCATGTGAGTTTAACTCCCCTGGTAACCTGATTCCCCTATACTTTCTCTCACCTTCATGTCTTCTTCCTCACTCCACCTCCTTAGTCTCAAATATACAAAAGAAACTCGAAATTTGATCTCTGAAGCACTGATCTCAGTCTGTTGACATCTGGCTTCCACGTGTGCCCTCTGTTTGGCACAAGCACGTTTTTATAAAAATTTACAGCAGGTTTAGATGCCCTGGTGTCAACAAACCAAAGAACATTTTACTCACACACCTACATTTACCTTCTCACTAATTTAGCCCAAATCCTCAGTACTATGTTAGGGAGTTTCTAATGATTCTGGAAAATATGAAGATCCTCAGGAAGGACTATCTGCATACTTTAAATCTAAAGTCCGGACCTTTGCTGTTTGGGGGCCGATATCTAATTAGCTGCATTGTAAAGTTTTAAGATGTGTGTGTGTGTGTGTGTGTGTGTGTGTGTGTATTAATGCACACTCAGGGTTTCATCATTACTGTCAAATTCATTTCACCAGTGTCCTAAGTTGCATTTTTAATGTGGGCCTCCAGAGATGGAAAAGCTAGTGCATTAATCCATTGTACACTGCAGTCCTTTCCAAATTCATATCACAGTGTCTCATTTAAATGACCTTCTTTTTGAAATGATAGAAGGGCAAAGGTTCTTTCCCCGTGATTAAAGGTATAGCGTATTATTTTGCAGGGCAAACTTATTTTAATTACAAAGCCATAATGTTACAGGATAGGGAGCGCTAATGGTGTCTCCACACTGAATGTGAAGTCAAATATTTCTGCATTATTCTGAACACGCCAAGGGAGTTGAAAATCTGGGTGAAACACCTGCTTTCATTTATGTGGTGTCTCTTACACAGGCAGGCATCAACCCCAAATCACAAACGGAACTTTTTAATAACAGCAGCCATAACATCTGACTGGTTCTATAGGTCCTGTGAGTAAAATGGCGCTGAGAGCTAAAAACCATGTTGGAGCACTGTACTTTCATAAAATTAAAAACTTATAATAGTAAAATAATCAGGGGTCATGGAAGATCCCAAGGGGCCAGTGTTTATGGCACGTCCATTGAGGTTGGCAGAAACGGGAATTGTCACAGGGTATTTCAGCCTGTCTGGTCCATTCTCCCTTGGACATTACGTATCTATCTGCCTGTGGAACTTAAAAATGCTCAATGGCTTCATGTAATGAATGTGCTATTAGAAATGGAATATATTGAACGGATGTAAAGGAACTCTGCTCCCCTTTTCCGATATGATTAATATTTTATTTTTAAGAAAAGCAAATTAAAGAAAAATTTCCAACCTAAGGTCAACAGTGCCTGTTTAAGGGAACTATCTTATTCGTTTCTCTTCAATGCACTGTCTCTTTCAGAATATTAATGGGGGGAAGAGTGACAGGAACGACTTAGACGTACATGTCAGGAGAAAGGGTCACCTCTTGGCAGTAGGATGTTAATTCCCATCCATTAATGAAATTTATCCTCCTTACTGTGTCGCTTTCTCGTGCGCTCGTGCGCTCCCGCGCTCGCTCGCTCTCTCGCTCTCTCGCTCTTGCTCTCTCTCTCTCTGTCTCTCTCTCTCTGTCTCTCTCTCTCCTTCTTTTAAATAAAAAAGTCTTTTTTTTTTTTTGAAAGAGAGAATTTGAGAGGACATCATGGGCTTTTCAGAGGAGCTGGGCAGGGCCACAGGGGCAGGCCAAGGTAAGAGGCTGACAATCTTCAGGTGATTAAGGAGACTCAGAGGCTAGGTAGACCTACAAAATGAATAACTATGGACCCAGAACCATGCCATAAGGCTCAATGGCTTGTGATTTGCAAGTTGATAAGACAAGAAGATTAATAATGCTGCATGATAATGTCTGCTCCCTCTCAGCTGGGGAGATGGTAATGATCTGATATTGCTGCAGGAGCGGTTCAGCCCCGCTGCAGAGGGGTGGGGGCCCACCTCCTCATCCCAATTGGCCCCGAGGACACGGAGATTTTGAAAAATGGGAATGCGGTTACAATTTTAATTAGATATAAAGTTTTTTAATAATTTTGCTGAAATGAGGACTTCAAAGAACATATTTTGCAGCATTCAGGCCCATAACTCCTGAGTGACAGTTTTGGTTAATTTGCAAGTTTTCAGATCAAACTTTGCCCCTGGCTCCATGCTGAGGGTAAAGTAAAATGTCAATTTCTTTCCTCAGTGATCTCAAGCATCTTATTTAGGCAGGTGTGCTGAATTCTCTTATTCTGGAGACATTCACCGAACAAAACTGCTCATTAAAATATACGCTTCAGAAAAAATAAAATAAAAGAAAATTAGCAGCATAAATAAAATCAGTGGTAATAAAGAGAATCAATCAGCAAGAAAAATGTAAGGCAATAGACAACATAAAATTTTAAAGAAAAATCGGGGCAATATTGTCTATAAAAGGTGATTAAATGTTAGCATATGATTATGCTGTCATTGCATATTATTATCAAAGAATGTTTAATTTATACCCTGCTTAAAATTAGAGGTAGCTGTGCAAAAGTATATATATTTTTTCTTTTCCGGACTATATTTTTCTTTTTCCTGCTAAATCCACATATAGAGTTGTGACTCAGGGTTGTGGTCCTGCATTAATTACATGAGATGTCTAAAGTGCATTAGTTCTTTTGCAATCTACAAGGTGATAATAAGGGGGAAAGTTGTCAGTCCTGTGAAAGAAACCATCGGCTGTGCCATCTCCATTTTACTCGCCCACTCCTCCCGTAGTTTGGGGGAACAGCCTGCCTAAGATTTAACATGCACTTTCTGGAAAAGGTCTTTAAAACCAAAAGTGAGTAGAAAACAAACAAAGCAAATGGATCCAAAGAAATTCCATGTCCTTTTATATTAAATTGATGACTGAGTTTTCTGAGGACTTACTTTATAATTAATCTACTTACACTTCATAAAAATCTGTGTGTGTGTGTGTGTGTGTGTGTGCGTTGGAGCTGTGCTGTATTGGAACAATGCTTAAGATTTTTTTAAATTAAAATTTGATATCCATGAACTCTGTGCAAGGTTAGACTCAGGACTACTCAGCTATTTACCAACAAGCAATGAAGGAGGCTAGGACCCCTGAAATGATGCAAGCTGACTGACAGAGCCTGACAGAGCATTTCTAAGCAGAAGTTTGATGAGTTTCTAGCTTTCAAAAAACAACCTGAAATGAATATGGGAATTTATCTTCCCCTGTGATTTAATCCCATTCTGGGCTCACAGTGGGAAAATGTGGAAACAGTGCCCAAGTATAAAAGACAAACAAGAAAACAAAACCAAAAAAAAAAATGCAAGAAGCATTGTTGTCTTTCACATTAAATCGATACAGTACATTGTTATCCTGTCCCTTTTATCAAAATTTTTCTCTCTAAGAAAAGGCATCTCTGCACAGCAGTACAGCCCTGCCGGCTTGTTCACAAAGGATTTTTTCTGGTGTTAAATATGATACTATTTGAAACATCTCAGCACCCTCTCCAACTTGTCCCTGGGGATTCCAACTTCAAAGACAGTGTCCACACTGGTGTGCAGCAGGGCAGTCTGCAGACTGCAGGTTGGAAAATTGGCTAAATCCTTCCACCACCTATATCCGTGACCTTCAGGTGGCTTTAGTCAACTTTAATGAAGTAGGTGAGGACTGATGAATAGCAATCAATGAGCTGTCATCACTTTCTGCAAACAGCAAATGCCATAAGAACAAATAACACACAAATATTCATTTGTCTAAAATACACAACTTCTTGTTTAAGGCAAAATTAAAATGTCTCTATTGGCATTCTTGTCGGCTTAAAAATCCAGACTGTTCCAGTTAAGATTACCAGAGTAACACATTTAAGGGGTAGAAGGTTCCAGAACACCCGTATGTAATAAAATGCAGGCTAAACTTAAAGTAGGAACTAGCAGAAACATTGTTTAGTCAGTAGTTGGGGCTAGGCGTCGAAACATCTTCCAGAGAAAAACTATCATGGTATTAGAAATAGTAGTGATAACACACCAAATTTTTAAAATAGTTTTATTAACTTAGTGTTACTGATTACCATCTCAATAGGCAAAATGTGCAGACTATGACAACAAAGGAGTTCTGTTTAATTCCACTCACAAATGTCTTAAATGTTAAAACAAAGAATAAAAGAGAAAAATAATTAAGGATCTATTTGACAAAGCTGTAATGGGTTAACACATTTTGCCTTGTATTCCTTCATTTCTGGGCTGAAACTATGTCTGCACTGGGAAAAATGGTAGAGGGGCAGGCTTCTAGGGATAATCCTACACAATGAGGAATCAACAGGTCAAAAACCTGGTTTTCCTAACTCCTACTTTATGAGTATTTTTATGATTCAGGTGAAGTCTGAGATTTTTGTTGTTGTTGCTATTAGAAACCTTCTGTTTCCTTTGAATTGTGCTCAAATGTATTTATTTTCTAGAGAAGTCTGAAAAAGGTATGGAATTGTATGGAAGACAATCCAATAAAATAAGAGGGTGCAATTTCATGTAAGTTGCGTTGTGGTCAATGTGAGTTGTTTTGCATTAAGGCTCAGGGCCCTGTGTATTTGCTTCCAGTTAACTTGGAGTCTTGCCCATTTCGTGGAAAGGTGGAATTCAAATAAGAAAGGTAGTGTTCATAAACTGTGTTCAAATGGGACCAAATGTGCATCCAGAATATGATTAAAAAGGGCCTTTTGTGATGATACATAGACACAGGAAATATTAATACTGCATGCCCACGTGTTTTATTGCGTGAAATTCTGTAAGGTGAGTTTCATAAAACAAATTTCCAGCCTGTTTGTTCAGCTGGTTCACCCATCATGGTTAACATTTCTCATTGCACTCGCACTTATTCTAACTTTTGTTAGTGGTTCAAGTACTAAGACAGTACACTATTTTTTCCATCTATCTGGGCAGTCCTAAAGCTCTGTGAGGAAAACTGGATTAAGATTCATTTCTTTCATTGGTTATTCATTTTTCATTGTTAATACTTTCCTTAAAAAATGCTGTCCTTCATAAGGTACATAATCATGTAGCTAGATCCATATAAACCTAGAGCCTAGAGATGACTGTTGAGTGGAACACAGAAAAAATATATACATATAGAAGAAAAAGGGATGGAGTATTTAAAGACTCAACCTAGAAATACTTTATTTCAATTCTTCAAGTGGAGACTTGATTCTCCTCAAAAGAAGTGACTTTTTTTCTCTCTCACTATAGTTCAATAGTCTTTGTCAACATTTTGATGAGTTGGCCCTTAATAACAGGTTTCTTAAAGTCAGGGGCTCTGTCTGATTTACCTTCATAGTCGCCGTAGTGCCTCACAGAGGACTTGCTCAGTAGATACTTACTCAATATTCTTTAAAATATTCTTAGTGAGTAAATAAAGACAAACATGATTTAGTAAAGTATCTGTCGAGCCATACATACTCATTCCATGAAACAATGTATGATTGAACTCCAAGTAATATCATGCCACAAAAGATACTGTTCGATGAATTAAAATTGTGTATGTTAGCTCCTAATGTCTAGAACCCAATGCACCTGGCAGGCATACAGTAAGTGTCTATAAAGAGCTTGTTGGAGGGATTAACAAAGGAAGACATCTCTTGGTCATACACAGTGAGGCAGCACACTGGTCACTCCGTGGTCAGAGGTGGCATATAGACATATTTCATTTGGACCTGCATAGTCTTTAACACATCATGCGATTCACTGCCAACATTTCAAAAATTAGGGGGTTCTACCTCTGAGTCTACATTTCCATGCTGTCTTGAAAAAGTGAAACACCGTCCTGGACTCACATCATCTGGTTGGAGCTAAGACACTACCGGCCCCATATTTGGGCCACATGAAGTCCTGTGTGCCAATACCCACACGTGGTGGGCACCATGTAGGTGCCTGACTACTGTAGTCATTAGACTTAGGAACACCTTTGCGAAGGCTTTCAAAAATTAACCTACACAAATGATTCACCCAGGGCTAATACTAATGACGAGCTGAATATTGGGCCCTCTAAGATGTTCAAGTGGTAATCTCCAGAACCTATCAAAGTTACCTTATAAATGGAAGAGAGTTTAAATGAAGGAATTGGAGATGAGAAGATTATCTGGGGTTCTCCAGGTGGGCTTGATCTAATCACATGACTCTTTAAAAGCAGAAGGGGAAAGTGGAAGAATCAGACAGGGAAATGGTATTAATACTTGAGAAAGATTCAACCAGCCCTTGATGGTTCTGAATATGGAGGAAGGAGGCTCTGAGGCGAGGCAGGCAGGCAGCCTCTAGAAAAAAAACCCAGGAAACTGATTCTCCCCTAGAACTTCCAGAATGAAGTCAGTCTTACCAATACCTGATTTTTAGCCCACAGATTACCGACATCCAGATTGTAAATAAATAAATAAATAAATAATTGTGTCTTGTGTTAAGCCACTAAATTTGTGGTAACTTGATACAACAGCCAAAGAACACACATACATACCTTCCAAGTATATAAAGCTTGTATAATTCAAGGTCCCTAAAAACAGTGGTTATAGTATTTATAGAGACATTATGAAGTGACAATAAGTTAAATAGCGAAGAATCATGTTGGCAAATATAACACATGCCACTGAATTGAATTTCTAATTTCAAGCCCTGGTTCTACCTTATGTGAGATATCTAATCATGTCACTTCTGGGTATAATCAGTTAAATTCTGATATATTCCCTACATTTTGATGAAATACACAGTCATATGTATATAGCCTTTTCTTCAACAAATATTTACTGAGGGCTCACTACGTGCTCCAGGTCAAGGCACTGGGAACAAAAGAGTTCATCAAACAGCCAAAGTGTCGCCGAAGAACAGGTTCTTGCTGATGCCACAGGAAAGAATTCAAAGGCGCACCAGGTCAGCAGAGCAGGTGGTGAATTACAGAAAACAAGAGGCTAGGACAATGGACTCCCGGAGTGGGAGAGGGACCCAGCTCAGAGAACAGACACTGTGATGATGAGCTTTGGGGTTTGGGAATGGATTCCTTCTAAAATGAGGGTGTGAAATGGTCAAGACTTGGGGGTGGCATTGTAGGCAGTCATGCCTCCCATTGGGAGGCGTGATTGTTTGTTTGTTTGTTTGTTTGTTTGTTTGTTTGGACCTTGTTGGAACAGTCATGGTGACACAAGGGGTGGAGATTTTTTTTCTCCTTCTGATGCTAATAATATTATAATCCATTACAATTCGCTTAAGTTCACCTTGAGGGGCAAGACAGTGTCCTGGGTCTACTCGGGGCCACCGAAATGGAATTCTGGCCAGTCTGGTAGCTGCACCTTCTCTTAAGAATGACCTCATCTCCTCCTGCCTTTGTCTCCCCTCGCATCTATCTTCTCTCTCTCTCAGCATCCCTGTACTTTCTGCCTATAGCTTTTCACCTCTTAGAGCCATATTCTTCTTGGGATACAGAAAAGTAAATATACAAACACAAAAATTATGAATGAAAAGCTGTGCTAAACGTGAGGAGGAAAAATAAAGCCCAGAAAGAGAAAGAGAATATTGCAAGTTTTTAATCTTAGGTACGGGTAGTAGAAACCAAAACTATGTTGGGTCTTGGGGTCCCAGTTCCTGGCACGGAGCTCTTACAACCCTTGGAATTTCCTGAGTGATTAGTGTGTGGTTTATCTTTCACCATGAGCGGGGTTTGGTCACACTTGAGTTCACGTGAATGAGGTGACTTAGGGTGGGGCCCCTCAGTTACCTCAGGACCTCGTTAGTCACCAGAAAGACTGAGATTATAGAGCCAGAATTTTCTGCTCCACCCACCAACTATCAGGATTGAGCTGTATTAAAATCCTGAACAAAGCGGTTCATGGAACATGCAGGTTGATGAGGATACCCACATGTTGGGGGGTGGGGGGAGGTTTACCCCAACTCCATGGAGACAGAAGCTCCTGGCTTGGGATCCTTCTTACCTCCCCTTCTGCACTTCATCTGCCTACTTATTTGTATCCTTGTAATAAGCCAGTAAACACAAGGGAAGTGTTTTTTTGAGGTCTGTGACCTGCTCTAGCAAATTACCCAATCTGAGAAAGGGGCCAGGGGAAACCTCAATTTATAGTCAATTAGTCAGAAGTGCAGTACAGCTTCTCTACAGGACATGATATGAATTTACAAGCTTCTCAGCTGCTTTTCATACATCTTTATATCTCATGTGTATGTGTGTGTGTGTGTTTATATATATGGATTGTCCAGAAAGTATCCAGTCATGTAACCATTCTCGTTATACTGATGATGGCTGTGTACCTTCTGATAGTCCTCATAGGCTTATTTCTTATGTAGGAAACAAACATGAGAATTAGCTCCCTGTCTATCTTCCCTTTTAATGATTAATATTATGTACACAGAGTTTCTACTTGTTAAGGACCATCATTTAGCCCCACTTTAAAGATGAATTAAAGACTGTTTTTTTGTATTTCTGACAAGCGCTTTACAGCTCTTTCTAGAATTACACATTACTGTTCATTGCATAGTACCACTAGCAAATTGTGTTTTCTTTCCATACTTATTTCTTAGGTTACTCTTAGTTTTCTCAGAAGTGAATAGCGCTTCTGCTGTTTATTCAGTTTGTTTTAGAAAACAGAGACGCCATTCCATTCCAGTGACTCTTAATTTAGATCTCCAAACTGGCCCAGATTTTCCAGTGGAGTGCTTCATGAGACAGAAGGGAAAAGTTAAGAAGGCGTATCTATGGAACCAAATACATTTTGTGACTGATTACATTACATTCTTGAAACGGCTGGAAATAGAATGTTGATTGATCTCTGGTCACTGCGGTTTGCGTGTTCATTGCCAACAAAAATGGAGCTGAAGCACACAAATATTTTTAAATATGCTGCATGGCTGTTTCCTCGTTGCCAAAAAAGAAAATAAGCGGCTCAATTGTTATGTAAACCCCTGTGTTATTCCCACTGCACGAACATTTTGCAGATGTTTCCCTGTGAAAACATTCGGAAACATACACTTGGCCGTCTCTGCTTACGTAAAGTTGTTCTGCAGTCAGTTTCTTTTTTGGATGCAGCTGGCGGTTGGGTTTTTGTGGTTGAACAAATGAAGGGTGAGAAACATAAGAATTCAGAATTTGGAAATCACCTAGCTTATGTGACTGATATTAAAATGCTCCAACAATTTCTCTCATTTCTATCACAAACCAACATCCTACGTTCAAAAGAAAATACACCACAAGGGGAGGGAGGCAGGTCCCGGCCATTTAGAAATCAGTGTGACTGTTTTCACTGCTTCTGCATGGATCAGTGTCCTGGAGGTTGTGTGTAAAATTGTTTTATGATCCCCTCTTCTTCATTCCAGGAAGAACTCTCATGTTATGTGATACAATTTGGCAATTGGAAGTGAAGTAAAGGTAGAGGAGAGAAAAACATCCCATCCAGAAACTCTTCACCAACTTCCAAGGAGCTTAGACCTCTTTTTTATCTCCACATCTACACTCCAGATCAGAAATGGGGCTATGTCAACAAACTGGGAAAAGAAAACAGTAACAACACAGACAGATTTGTAAAAACGTACTACACAACAAAAAACACCCATCACTAGAGGTAAAGGAGAGGAAATTGGAAATGTTTTTGCTTCACTTGAATGTTGGAGACATATAAACAAAAAATATATTCATGACCTTTTAAAGTTGGGGTTAAGAATGCCATTTTGAACAAACTAGTCTTAGACAAAGACTCAACTCAGCTGCTTACAACTTGTGTAACCTTGGTAATTTTAGTTAATCTGGCTAAACCTCCATGTCCTTGTGATGTTAAAAATATTAATAGCTAGCACTTACTGAAAGCCTACCATATACCAGACAGCTTTATAATTGGTACATGCTACCTCATTTATGTCTCACAAAAAGTTAATGAGGTTAATCCTATATTATTATTTTACCTATTACAGATAATGAGGCTGAGGCACAAAAATTAAGACTTCCTTTTTATCTAGATATTTAGCAAACCCTGTGCTATGGGCTCAACCTTCTTCTATGCACTTCACAAATATTCATTGGTAATGCCTCTATTACACAAAAGCTATTAGTTTAATCCTTATTTTACAGACGAGGAAACTGAGACACAGGTTAAGCAACACATTGCAATTCACAGTCAGTAAGTGGTAGCACTGAGATTTGAATGCACTCAGCCTTTGCTCTACAACCACAGGCATTGCCACCAAGTTGGGTTTCTGTGAAGATCCAATGACAGCATGTTGGCCCATGATAAGCATAATAAACTGTTAATGATTATTATTATTGAACAGTATTAAGGGTTTATTCTGAAGGTTATGGAAAGTGTCACCTAGGATGTGGCTAAGTCAGAAGCAATAACGATGCTGAAGAACCAGAAATCAGGCATGCGTCACAATCCTGTCCCTCTTTCACTGGTCACTTATTTTAAAAGTAGCAAAACAAAGAAGGTGAGTGGGCTGGGATGGAGTGAACCAGGAGGGGAATAGAAAATGAGGCCAGATGGTTGTCCAGTTGCAGAGAGCCTCGTAAGCCGTGATAAAGATGGCCTTCTATTCCTAGTGAGGTGAAAAGCCATTGGCGAATTTGGAGTTCAGTCATAAAATGCTGTCACTTAGCTATTTTAATGGGATCACTCTGACTGCTGCCTCCAGAACGGAGCATCAGGGGAGCCAGGGCAGAAGCACAAGGTACTAGCATTTCACAAGGCTGAGAGAGGGTGTGTGATTTCCCAGGTCCTTAAAGACTCAGTGGGCATCAGTCAGGTTTATAGCTCAGGCCTGTGTAAGTTCCCCGTGCATGACACTCAACAGAATGACGAAGACCCTGGGCAGGCATTCAGGTCTTCTTAGTGAATCAAGGTGCAGCGTGGGATATTTTCTGAGAAGCTTTAGCCAGGAAAAATAAAAAAAAATGTCTCGTATATGTAAATTTCTGGCTTTCTTATTTATTTATTTATTTATTTATTTTTATTTTTTGAACTGAATTGGTGGCCTCACTGCATTCGGGAAGCACACCCCAGTTCAGCATGTGGGTCCACCTGGGCCGGAGCTGGGATTCAATCCTTGGTCCTCAGGGCTTCAAAGCGAGTGCTTAACCCGCTGTGGCTATCCTAACAATATGTCTAATGATTTGAGAAAGATCTACGAGAGCTAATACAAATTCTGATCCCATCCCTATTTGTAACTAGGTAGAAAAGTCTGTCACTAGATCATTTTTTTTGTAGCTATTCAAATTAGTGCTACGTTTCATATTCAAATAAGCCTATTTTGCTGTTGAGTCATTTCCTTTATGGTTCTCAGGTAGCATCATCCTGTAACAACCAAAGTAAAAACTACCCGTCATACAACCTCACACCTGACCTACCAAGCTGAAACAATGCATCACTTAACTTAATGTCTGCTCAACAAATATTATATTAGCTAAAGTAATTTATAAATGGCATAAACACTTGTCTGAGTCCTCGAAAATTAGTCAAAGTTCCTAAGAATCTGCACTGATCCCTGGACTGTTACTCTGTCAGGTAGCTATTATGTGCTCAGCGGGGGAGACAGTTTCAGGGAGTTCTAGCACTCAAGTCTTATACCAGAGACCGAAGACCTGGAAGAGCCCTGAGAGTCTGAAAATCACGGAAGAAATTAATACAGGACTGTGGAAGTCAAAGTCATTAGCACTAGCTATGGTAACCCCCGAATTTCAGTGACATGGACCCCATCCTCTACTTGCCAACAACTCCGAGTTTCCAGACTTGAACCTAAAAAAAGTAGTTTCTTTCTCTCTAACCTCACCATCTGATCATGGGTTACAGGAGTCTTGATGGCAGCTGTCTCATAAGTTAGGACTCGGTCACCTAACCTCCTTCCATCATGTGTCCCCATTATACCCTTGAGCTAGTCCTTTGTTGGATCACTTGTATTTATCATGTCAATGAGGGAAGAGACAAACATGCACATTTCTGTGGGACCTTTACCAGGTCACCTCTGGAGGTAAGATATTCTACGAGTTACTCCACTGAACTCAGTCACATGTGTAGTTTAATGGCAAGGGATCTGGGAAAGGCAAAGGGTTAGTTAGCCAAATCCCTAGGGGACTGATGAGGCAGAGAATTGAGTTTACTTCCCTTGCTAATTGGCAGCAAGGACATACTATGTTTCCCTGAAAGTAAGACATCCCCCGAAAATAAGACCTACTTACAGTTTTGCCTCTCGCTGAAGTACGTGTAAGGCATCGCCCCCCCCCCCCCCCCCCCCCCCC
>PVKE010011226.1:0-40728 GCA_004027555.1 Craseonycteris thonglongyai
TAGTGTTAGTGTATTTTACGTGCAGCCCAAGGCAATTCTTTTTTCAATGTGGCCCAGGGAAGTAAAAACATTGGACACCCCTGCTATGGCCAAACGAGTGATCCTAGGAAAGACCCAGAGAAAAAATTCCCATGTTTTCAGGGCACAGAAGCACGAAAAACAATAGATTAGTGTTTTTCAAGTCACTCAGTTTTGAGCTGCACTGTTACTGTAACAGAGAATTGAAATAAAAATTGGTAGCTGAGAGTGAGTTGCTGCCATCGCAAAACCCTACAGGATTTGGCATTACCTTTGGGCTCATGTGGCTACAGTCATCTGAGGTCCTCTGACATCTATGAGGCACTGGATTGGGTGTATTGTAAATTTGCCTGGATACAAAACACAGTCTTTATTGTCAAGATATTCACTTCCTCATCAAGAAGATCTAGCTAGAAGGCAGCATAAAATCAATGCTCGGGAGGGATTCTAAACAAGTCTACGCAACATAAAGTGGAGGAAAAAGGGATTATGGGAAACTTCATGAAGGACCAGGCAGTTGAATCGGACTCCAAGGACAGTGAGGACTGTAACAGACCAAGATGGGGCTGATGAGCATTCCAGATGGAGGGGCAACCTGTGCAAAGACACGGAGGTGAGAAAGCACAGGGGAGGATCTGGAAAAAGAGAGCAGGACCAGCTGACAGACGCGTGATGTGCAGGAGAAGAGGGAGGCCTGAAGGAGTAGGACCTTGGATGGGAGGCAGAGTGCCAGGCAGCAAACTCAGGCTAAATAGGCGGGACTTTCAGGCATGAAGAAACCAGGAGAGTATGAGGAGGTGAGTCAACCCAGTTTCATCAATTGCACATCAAGAAGCCAGATGCAGAAAGGGCTGGAGACTGTCTATATATGATGATCAAATGTTCCTGACCTTTTTGGATCCAAGATACTTTATGATGTACGTGTTAATATGTACTTGTCTTTATGCTATTTTAGAAAGAAAAAAAAAATTCTGAAATAATCATTGATTTTTCTCTAAAACAATGTTAAACAATATAAATAATGCTATGAGCTCAGAGAACTGAAGGGTATTTGCATTCTCTGTTCCAAATTAAGGAGATATTTACATGTAGTAAAAACAATAAAGGGAGATTTTATATTATTGTGAGACCACTAGTTTGTCTGATTTTTTAAATTGAGTTGAGTAAATTTACTGACTGTTTAGATAACACCACCATTATTTCTTATTCAAAATTGACCAAATGTAATTTGATATACAGTCACTCTGTTAAATTAAGGAAGGAGGGAAGCCGGGAGGGCTCAGTGGGTTAAACACTCACTTTGCAGCCCCGGGGACCAAGGATTGAATCTCGGCCCCAGCCCGTGCGGACCCATATGCTGAACTGGGGAGTGCTCCTAGTTCGGTTCTCACCGGGGCAAGATCCCAGCCCAATTCCTGCCCTGTGCAGCCCCGACCACCTGTGGAATGAAACTATGTGGAAAAACGAATGATGTGCAACTATGGAGACTGTTCTGGGCCCTCCGCCTCCTCTCTGTCTCTGTATCTCTCTCTCTGTCAAAAACAATAAAAATAAATCTTTAAATTAAGAAAGGAGGCCATTAGACTGATGTCTGAGGACAACCAATCACAGACAGTCTAGGCTGGAAGCTATAGCTACTCGTTCCTTCTTTGCTTCCACGCTTTTTCTACATACGTCTTTCCCCCTGGTTCCTGTTAGGGGAGCTCTCCCAGCAACTTCTGGTTTGGTGCGCCCAATTCCAAATGGTTTTTGCTCAAATAAAGACATTAAATATTTTACAAGCCTTAATTTCTCTTTTAGCAACTCTATTTCATTGGTGTGCTCCTCTCCCCTATCATCAATATTATATTGATTCCTCAATAGACTCTATATTTAAAAGGAAACAAACCAAACCAAAACGCTTGATGCCATCATCTCATATTAAGGTCCTAGAAAATTAAACATACACCAAAGGTTAGATTTACCAATAAGAGGGCAAACACTCTCCTTTCCCCTTGTGATATAACCAAATACTAGGTTGACCTTAGAAACCCACACTACAATAAAAAATAATAAAAACAGCACATATCCACTGTGTAATAGGTGGTTTATTATCGAATAAACAATTTAATCTAATTTATACATTCAGCTACCACCAAGAACAGGCTTCCTATTGTCCCTTAAAACATTGTGTGCTAAAGTGCAATATTGCTTTAAAACCTCCAAAATAAAGGGGCCGGCACCAGTTTGAGGCCAGACAAGAAGCCTGTGAAACTTCAGACAGTTTTCATCGCAGCTGGCCAGGCCCTGGCAGTTTCAGACAAAGGACTTCCGCCTTTATCTGGCCCTTATTTTGATGTCTCATTCAGCTGAAGATAAAAGGAAAGATGTGCTTTGAAATGTAACCATTAGGGAGGCAAAAAAATCAACATGCAAATGTCACCCACACATGAATTCAAGATGAAGTCTACATGTGTCATTGCAAACCTAGAAACTGTTGGCATTTTTTCCTCTCAAAGCAAGATTTAGAAAAACGGAAAACTATGGAAGAAATATGAGTGTCTGATTTAGTACATGTGTAATCCTTTAACTTCACCTTTTATTTACAAAGCATGCAGAGAATATATATATGAGAGAATATAATAATATGATGGAAGAGATCATAAATATATGTGTGTATATCAATGAGAAAGAACTTATGTGTATATAAATATCAAGAATATGCCTATATTTAACATATATATGAGAGAATACATGTATATACGAGGGCTGTCCAGAAAGTATCCAGCCATGTAACTCTTCTCATTATATTGGGAATGGCTGAATTTTTTCTAGAACAGCCCTCAGATATATGCATATATATTCATATACATACATCAAGAGTACACGAAGAAGCTATTGAAAGAGATAAAATAAAAATGGAAAATCTGATATTATGATGCAGTTGTGCTTTAAGGCAATCAAGAAGGCTAATGAGACTGTCATTGTGTTCAGAAATCTTATCAAGTTCTGTTCTGAAAACAAGCTAGCTTCCTGGGAAGAGTGAAGTAGCTTGCACACCTATAGATAGTGATAGTGACCTGAGGTATATGGGCAGGGGCAGGATTTCCTGTACACATGTTTACAGAAAAAACCTTGCAAATTGCACAGTATTAATTGGATTCATTTCAAACTTAGAATAATTGCATATAGATACTCTGTATATCTAGATACTGGGTCCCTTGATTTAGAAATGATTTTCTGAAGTTGTGATTCCAATTGTGTGATTTTATGATAATTTTAAGTTTGTTCTTATAGTTTTGCCATTAAAACCCCCAAGAAAATGACTTTCACTCTCCTCAGCCCTCAATGTATACATCTATAGTTAAATAAAGAGGGTGATTAAAACTCTGGAAAGGAGCTGAAGGAGTTTATTTTGGAACAGATCTGACATTGGGAAAGGCTATGGTTTTTGTGTAAAAAATAATTGGAGGACTCTAACGTAAAAGATAAACTTTACTTGATCTAAGGCAAAACTAGGAACAACATGTCAACTGCAGTGAAGACAGGTATTTTGCTATAATCTAACTGAGTCAAACATGATTGGTTCATTTTACAAAGTAGAGAGGCTGGGAGATTACTCTCATACACTCATTCCTTCTGGACATATTTTTCGGTGGTTAACTTTGGGGAATATGGGAGTACAAGGATAAGCTATAATTTCTGCATTAAGGATTAACATTCTTGGGGGAGATGGAAAGAATGAAAAGTATAGTACACTATGGTGGGTACTCTAGAAGCACTCAAGAATGAGTCATTTAAATCTACTCAAAATAAATATATGTTGAGAAAGGAGGTGTCTTAGAATTCTTCCAGAATACATGCACATCTCTTTTTACTGTGCTTCATTCTATTGTGCTTTGCAGATACTGCAATATATATATGTGTGTGTGTGTGTGTGTGTCCCAAAATTCACGCAAGAAGTAATTTTGATCGAAAACACAGGTTTATAATTAAAAATTGTACATTTTCATTGCTCAACAATGAAAACGTGTTGTTCTTTTGTGTAGCCTCTATTTTTAATAACCCTGAACTGTCAGCTGTCACGCTGTCTTTTTTTTTTCCATTGGCAACACTTTACCGCAAAAATGACGCAAAATTCAAATCTTGCGTGAATTTTGGGACACTCTTTTTTACATGGTTTCACTTATATGAGGTTCTTAGAACAGTCAAATTCATAGAGACAGAGCTTTGAGTGGTGGCTGCTAAGGGCAGGAAAAAGCTGAAATGGGAAATTACTGTTCAATGGATATGAAGTTTCAGTATTGCAAGATAAAAAGAGTTTGGGGGTTGGATGGTAGTGATGGTTGTACAACAATGTGAATGTACTTAATGCCACTGAACTATATTTTTAAAAGGTTTAAATGGTAAATTTTATGTAATGTGTATTTTACTACAGTTAAAAAAACTTTTGAGGAATACTTATTTTAATATATAATGAATTAAGGTGATTATCTCTGAAAACTTTTAAGAAGTTCTTTTTTCTCTCTTTTCTTAGAATAAATTAAAAAAAAAAAAAAGATGTATTGGGAAGTAAGGAGTAGCCATTCTACAGGCAAACCTGTAGCTTAAATCTACACTGTGAGGTTGTATGTTTCTCTGTTCTTTTCCACACAGTTAACAAGACTGTGAACAAGAAATTCACAGCAGTGAATGACATCCTTGTCCTCATAGGATCTTTACTGTTACATTCCCCAAGTCCCCACAGTCCTTCAATGTGACGTGGGAGATGGGAGAGAAGGGATCATCTTTATGTCTATGTACCACCTATGCTTCAGAATTGAAGATGAACAAATCTAGTTGTTACACTTCATAACACAGGCAACTGTTGTAGCACTATCTTAACAGATGTCCTTTATGGGGCCCAGTGTCAATGGTTGTGCTAAGTACCTTGCATGCATTACCTTATTTAATTACAGGTGTTGTTTTCCTACGTGCTCTAAGAAGAGGAGTTTAAAAATATCACACAAACTTGATATCCTTTGGTTTGAAAACAGTTGTTAAATGTTTGTGTTTCCTTCCGATGAGGAAAGTCTCAACTCAACTTCTCATTAATCTGAAAGGTCCTAGGACTACATCACAGCTTCAGAGAAAAACAGCATTTCGTAAAGTCAAAACTCTTTTTAAGGAAATGAATTGTAATTTAACAGACTTCAGATGCTTTGGGAATTGATAGAAAAATCTGACTATGCTTGACAAAAGCAATTTTAAAAATTCGGCATATTTAAGTTTTTAAACCATCGGACTCTTACTATGGTAATCTCAGTAAACGTGAAACCTCTAGTGTGAGACAAGAGAAAAATGAGTTACAAGCATAACGTCTATATTGAGATTGTGTAGTAAGGAATAAACCTTTGGCGATGGCCATTTTTTAATCACCTATGGCTACTCACATATCAAACAATGTCCAAATGAAATATTTAATGCATTAACACAGAACTTGTCAGTGGCTCGCTGGTTACAATCAGATGAAGTTACACTGTTTATTTTCAAGTAATCTAAGTGCATGATGGCTAGAGGGCACAATGAACAAATTATGTTGAGCACTGAAATGTCCTGTATTCTGGTGGCAAGAGGCAAAGTCTGATTTGTCTACAAAAATGGTGGAAAATCTTTCATTGAACAAGTATGACTGGTTAGGGTTTAAGCAACAGATCCTAATATTTTAAAAATTGCAATCATAGATGGGTAAGTTAGCTTGTATGGGGATTATAGCTTTATAATAGCCCAGTTTGATATGCTCAGCATTGAGCATTGTTATTTTGAAGCTCTTTCTAGAACATTCTTGAAGTCAGTGTTCAAAGTTTGCCTCTTTAGCACAAATCACTTCTCTGACCTGAAAATTACACAATTTTACTTTATAGGCATAACTGCGCTTAACTCACAGGCTCTCTGCCCCATTTTTTAAATACAGAAATGAGTATATACGACTCAGAGGATGACGATGGCTATTTCTTCACTCATTGTGGCAGAAATGGCTCATGACCCCAATTTATAGAGCTGAGTTGTTACTGGGAGCAACCACACAGCCAAGAACTATAGTGTTCAGCTGCCCTGGAGTCTAGGTAGGGTCAACTGACTAGTTTCCACCAAAGAAATGAAAACAAAGGTGGTGTATGTCACTCTGGGGGCTGAAGATTTTAAGAAGTGGCATGCACTCTTTATGCCCTCTTTCCCTATTTGTAGCTGCATGCTGATGCCTAAGATAACTTTGTAGGTTATGTTTTGGAAAGAGTAGAGTCTCTCTCCCAACTGTGGCCCATGAATGGCTGAGAACAAATTCACTCTCCAAATCTAATCCTACCCCTCTCTACTGCTAATTGACTTTACGTGAGCAAGTATTAAACTTCTTTTGTGTCCTGACTCTAAGCAACTAGCATTAATTTAGATGATATTCTCACCCTTGCGTCTAATTAGAAATCTGTTGATTCTATCACTCTGATATGTACTAAATCTACCCCCCCCCTTTTTTTTTCATTTGCATCAGTGGGACTGTATTAATAGTATAAGCCAACATCATTTTTTTTTAAATAGAGATAAGGGTCTCTTATGAATTGCCTTGCTTTCTTTCCACTCTTCACTCTTTCTGATCAATTTTAAACACTATATCCAGGGTGACTTCCAAAAGGGAAAATCAAACTGTGTCATCCTCCCACTTCAGGATCTTCAGAGGTCTCTTATTGTACTAACATTATATATATTTTAAATCTTACATTGGTCTAAAAAGCTTTGGATGATTTGGATCCAGTCTGCCTCTCTAATCTGGACCATCCCTTTCTACCCACTCCTCTGCTCGCAGACTCTGTCTCCATTATCTCTGCTTTTTTGCTCAAACAGGCCAGGCCTTTTCATTCTTAGCAAATCATCACTTGGTGCATCATCTCTTTGAACGCTAGGCTCCAAGACTTCATGGCTGGCTCATTTTCACCCTCCTTAGAAAAGTCTTTCCTTACTGTTCTGTCTTCTGTTACCCTCCCTTATTTTCTCTTTATTATATCACTTTGTTGTGTCATTTATAGTACTTTCCAGTCTGTAGTTATCTCATTAGTTGCTAATTTAACCTCTGGTCTCCCTACATAAACTGTAAGTTCCATGGGTTGGAGGATGTATGCCCAGGAGTTGATGCAGAGCCTACACAGACAGCTGACCAATACATTAATTCAAGAATTACTGAACGCCTAGTGGTTTTATTCTGCTTGGTTTCTTCTGTATGAAGAAGAAGTCAATTCTAGTTACTGATACACAGATAAAAACTATGACATTGTATTAAATCTTTTATTAAGCCTTTAGAATCCTGTCTCAGGATTGTTTGAAATCATAAAGATTGCCTTATCTAAATGCATTTGGATCTCTTTTATAATTCTTTTGTTTAAGAATGTGTCCTTGGTTGCCTGAAGCATAGCGTGTCAGTGTATTTTGTGGTAAACATCCAACAACTGCAGAATTAACCCAGCAACACTTTATTTCATCATCATTTGGCTCACCCCTCCACAGACCCTGGATACTTCCAAGGGGTCATCAGCAAATTCTTAAACATCTCTGAGAAGTAAAGAATAAAGACTGACTTTTGTCTAATGATAAAGTCATGACTAAGTGAAACTGTCAATCACTGCCTGGTCTCTAGATTAAAATGTATGCATATATACATACATATACATATATATATATGTGTTATATGTGTATGTAATCTGAGATTTATTATATTTTAATAGAGATACTATTAAAGACTAGGACCCATATGTTAAAAAGAAATGCATGAGCATTCTTATTATAAGAATCGTGGTATGGTCCCTTTCATCTATCCTGCTATACATACCAATCAGTTCTGAAAACTATGTATTCTCCCAAAGAAGCCTCTTCAAATCATCACCCTATTTACCTATTCTTTTTTTTTTTAATATATTTTTATTTATTTTATTTTTGACAGAGAGAGAGAGAGAGATACAGAGACAGAGAGAGAACTGAACTGGGGGAACTCCCAGTTCAGTACATGGTTCCACATGAGCCAGGGCCAGGACTTGATCCCTGGTCCCCGGGGCTGCAAAGTGAGCACTTAACCCACTGAGCCATCCCGGCTTCCCCATATTTACCTATTCTTGAAAACCTCAGTGGCCTTAATCCAAAAATCTATGTTGTAAACCCTCTTTTCAAAAGATTCTTTTGGAGGTGAGAAATTGACAATGACATCAGGAAAAATTACAGATCTCTTTTCTTTTCTTAAAAAAAAAAAAAGAATTTTCTCTAGAGAGAGAAAAGAAAAAGAAAATCAGGAAGACTTTCTTAATTGAGTAGCTTACATTCAAGATAATTTCTTATCTGCTCCCACCTGAGAAACAAGATCCACATCTTACCCATTAAAGATGATAATGACTTCATTAAAACCAAGTTTTAGGCTCTGTGGGGTCTTGTGTTTGGGGGTACTGTCTACCATTTTGCTAGAGAGTCTGATAATCTATGCGATGTGATATAGATATAGATATAGATAGTCATGGGATAACCCCCATTATAAAGCTTCTAGCCTACAAAACCAGGAGAAACCTTGTCAAAATAAATCTTAACTTCTGACCATGGTAGAAGACCTACTACGGGGTATTAACAAAGTCAGAGCTGTCAATCATTGCCTGGTCTCAATGTTTGTGTTATGAATTCCAACTCTGGTGGCATGAACTTGGGATAAAAATCATCGTAAGCTGTATGAGTCCAAAAAACACAAACCCAGAGTGAAATATATTTGGGGCTGAAATGACGTTACCGATGTCTGAGATGGGTTTTCTTTCTGCCCCTTTCCCCCCTTCACCTTCTCTTTTGAAATGTGATGCTTTTATTAGATTATTTCGCCTGCCAAAAGACACAGCTACTGTCTGGCTGAATTGCTGGTTTGCTCTTGAATTAAAATAAATAAATAAAAGAAAAAAAGTCTACATCTTTTAAACAGAACAAATGGGAATACTTTATTTTTCTTCTTTTTTTTTTTTCCCCTCTGCCAACTGCACAAATTCTATATATTTAAATAGGACTCTGGGTCACATCGTATGTGATATGTACTTGCATGTGCATACATAGTATCTATGACAGGATAGGCTTCTAAAATAAACAACCATTGTCTATGGCATAGAGATACAGAGTAAAAAGCATTTCGCTACAATATAAGTTGGCAGCATGCTACACTTGAGTGACAGCTGTTTAACCCTCAGCTTTGCTGTTATGTAGGTTCCTGTCCACTTCTGTCATTCTCCTGCTGCACCATTTACCTTCTGATCCCTGATAACACAGTTATCCTTTCTTAGTGCTCAGTGAAAATGTAGATAACATTGCACATTCCTTTTATTTTACAGATAAAAAATAAAAAGTGAGGCCTTGAGGAATTAAATCGCCATCACATATTCCAAGCCATACATCTAATGAATGCCCAACCTCACGTTGAAGAACCTCTGTATTTATGTCAGAGGCGCTGTTAGTATGTCACTGACATACCCTAGGGGTCACTCAAGGTCAGCCCGGTCTTCCCATTTAAATAAAACTGGTAGCGAAGACATTGTATGCACAGGGCCAAGCGTCCTTTAAGCATGGCTGCAGATTCCCAGGGAGGGCTGAGTGGAGGGTGAGTTGTCCTTATATTTTACGTGTTGTCTCTGGCCTTGTCTTTGCTAATTTCTTGGGATTTCATGAAACTCAACTTTTACATTAGTACCATTCTCTCTACTTTGCTTTAATTCCTACCTATGTAGCACATAATAATCCATTTGCCCTTGATTTTCTACCACTGGATATTCACTTTGTGTTGAATTTCAGTGTGTTACATCATCATTTTTATTCATCATGTGGAAAGGACCTAGGGTTTCGGGCCTTCTTTAAAATATATGTTTGTGATGAGGTGACCTTTCTGATGGCAGAGCTGAAAAAAAACACCTGGACCTCATGGATTTCAATGTCTGTTTTCTCTCCACTGAGCCATGCATGCTGCTTCCTGTGTTTCTTTCTTTTTTTTTTTTAAACTCTGTTCTTTGTAAAACAGAAATGTTAGCGTTAGCCCACCCCAGTAAAGCATGCTCTTCTAATTGTGGGATATTTGGGGATTCATTGCCGTTAATCTTGCTCCCTCTTATGACCAAGAAGAAAGGTCTGCCCAGGTTCAGGAGCCCTCTCTGTCCCGGAATGAACTCTTTTCTCTGAGGAATGTGGATTAACCTCTACAGAGATGAATGGATGCAGACGGTGACCTCATTAGTACAGTTTTTAAGCTTTAAAGCCTTTCTATTACCTACATTACACCAAGTGTCCTCAAAACTTGTATTTTTTAAAGATTTATTTTATTGTTTGACAGGAGAGGGGGTGGGGGTGGGGGAGGCCCAGAACAATCTCCATAGTTGTACATCATTAGTTGTGACATAGTTTCATTCCACACAGGTGGACGTGGGGCCGTGCAGGGAGGGAATCAAACTGGGGGCCTCCCGCATGGGAGGTGAGAACCTTCACCGCCATTCTGGTGGCTACCAGCTGCACTGCAGTTCAGCACATGGGGTTTGCATGGGCCGGGGCTGGAATTCGATGCCCAGACCTTGTGGTTGCAAGACAAGTGCTCAACCTGTTGAACTATCCCGGCATCACCTCCACCCCCCAAAAAAACTTCTTTCAAAGCACTTTCGTTACCTTACAAGTAAGACTGAGATAAAGCTTAATGGGAATGGTCATGTTAAACTTGGAGTTGTCTGGAATGAGGGAAGGATTTGTAGTTTATTCAATTTCCTACCCCACTTCAGCTCTTGCATTTCTGAGTAATATATTAATGCTATGTGTGAACCCAACACTAATGGCGGATTCTCTTATAACTAGAGACATGCATGCTTGCATAGATTGGATTGGAGTCAAACCACAGAGCAAAACCTAAAGCAACAATCATCTGCCAAACCTTAATTGTTTGAAGGACTGACACCATCCTGCTAGAGTCTGGGGAAGAAGGGGGTCCCCATTCCTAATGATGCACATCACAGACCAAAAATCACAGAGGAGACGTTTTCCTTCTCTTTTCTTTCTTTCTCTTCTTTTTCTTTCTTTCTACTTCCCTCCTTCCCCCTCTCCTCTCCTCTCCTCTCCTCACCTCACTCCCCTCCTCTTCCCTCCCCTCCCTTCTTTCTCTCTCTCTCAGACTTCTTACAGTATTGATATATTTCAGTTGGCTCAAGACTCTTATGAATTACATGTTTATTTTGTCTTCTTGATGAATATTTCCTCATGTCTGAGTATTGTGCCTCTAGGAAGGAAAAACTATATATATATAATTTTTTAAAAAGAGAGCTTGTTGAAAAATCTTGCCAAAAATAAAGTGGCTTAAATGAAAAGCACAAAGAGCTCTTCCTTTGAAAACGAGAATCATTTCAAATCACTTTGTGTGTAACAGTTTCTATTTTCAAGCAAGAGTGTAGAGGCAGCAGCAAGACCTTGCTTTGAATAAGATCAGAGAAGGCCTTACGTGCAGTGAGGGTGCAGTAATGCGGGTGCTGCGGCCCTTCTGGATGTCGCACGTCATCATTCTCCCAGGCTTCCTCATCATTGCCCACACCTGCGGCAACTGGGAACATGAATTTCAAATCATCATTTTGGGTGACTGTCTACTTACAATCTTGTTTCTGGCACCCTCTCTCCTTCTGTCAGTCATGGGGTGTTAAATGCACTCCACTCTGATGTCTATGCCTCCCGTCATTGTACACGTGGTTCACCTGCCTAGTGTGCATGTCACCTGACCCTCTGCCCTCCCTGCAAGAAGAACTCACTCCATTCCCCCTGAGTATATCCTCGTTCTCTGTTAGTGGGAGGCACTTACTCACATTGCATCTTATTTCCATCGGTCTCTTCCATCTAGCTCAGCACCTGGCAGATGGCAGGTGCTTTATGAAAGCCTGCAATTTGCTGACCTTAACTGTCGTGCTTTAAATGACATGTAAGTACCACCAGAACGTTTTGGTTGGCAGGTCCAATCACGGATTCCACAGTCATGTTCTGTAGAAATTTGCAGAAGTGTTTTCTCCTCCACAAAACTGAAAACTGCTTTTGATTATGGGAACTTTTTGTATAGAATTATGCATCTCTTAGCTGGACAGCACAGAACTTTACAAACAGTGAGTGCTGAGGGAAAGAAGGAAATGGCGGGGGCCTTGCTCTAGGTTATCTGTCTGAGGGCAATAATTAAATTCTTAAGCACAGAATACGTGGCATACATTGCTCTAAGCATCTTCATGCATTAGCTCACTGGAGCCACATAACTCTGAGAAAAATGTACTATTATTATCCCCAATGTATAAGCAGGCAGAGAGAAGACAAGTTGCCCAAGGTCACAGAGTTGGGCTTCCTGCTTCCAGGATCTGGAAAGACCTTGAGTTTAACTGTCGCTCTCAGCAGCCTTGCTCAACGCACTAGAAAGACAGGTGGAAATGCTGCAAGGAGGCATTCCACCTATGGAGGACAACACAGGAAATGTGGGAGCACTCACACGTTACAGTACATGTTACATGTCCTGGGCCCGAAGGTCAACTAGGTCCTTCTTGTGCACCTCCCTCAGCCCCACATGTTACCTGGTTCACTCATGTTTGCTCATCTATCAATAACTTGTGCACCCTGTTCATGGTGATGATGCTGTTGTTTGTTTTTAAATAAAAATGTAAGTGTGATGAAAGCTGTTTCTCCCTCATTTGGAATTCAATGTTATGACAATGGACTGGATTGGGTTGTATGTCATCTCAAGAATATTTTATGGAAAAAAAGTTTAGATAATTAAAAAAAGAAAAGCTCCAAGCATTCTTAAAACCAACCGCACTCATGTGTAGCTAAGATGCTTTTGACGGCTTTGAGCATGACTGTTCATGCTTGGCAGTACTCAGCAAGCATTTGCATATTGCTTGCTTGTTGTTGTATATTCCTAAACGTAATGAAATGTCATTTTGAAAATGGCTTAGGATTCAGAGTTCTAGAGCTATGTCTCCCTCTCCAGCATGTCCCACACATACATGGTTTTTACCTCATTTCTTTTCAGAGTGGCATCTGACCTGGACTTCCGTTCCTTTTCTGAAACCATCAACTCCAAGGAAACTGACTTTCAGCAGGTTAGATGCAGACTATTGAGGAAGCCCTGACTGATGAGTAACCATAATTACCAGTGACATTCTCCTGGAGTCTGTCTTTTAGGAAAACTTGAGAAAATGTCAGAATTTCTTTTACATTAACATTTTTGTTAGATTAGACATTGTGGGTTGAACTTAACCCCAGGCAAATAAACAGTATGGGAAGTAAATCCCTTGGAAGAAGAGAAATCAGAAATATGGATCCTGAAAATTGTAATGGATTATATATATCATGGATTGGAAATGTAAGATCACCTTGACCTACACCTGGATCTTCTTAGTGACATAACCATTTGCCTTTCCTTCTATGATTTGCTTTTAGCCTTTGATAGAGAAATAACAGTTACAGAAAAACAATTTCATCAGCAGCAGATCAATGATTTTTAACATGAAAGTTTTCTGAAGCTTTTCGGGGTAGATCCCTATCTTTTTTTTTTAACAGAAAATTTATCTTTAAGCATAAAGGCAACAAATTTTGAGAGATTGGCTGTGTATGTTTTGTTTTATCAACATTCTCTACCTCTTTAATCATGAAGACTATAGTTCATTGAGGTGGATTTCACTCTTTTCTTTAGACATGGTTCAGTCACAAGGTTTGGTTTCAAGCTTTCACCATGTTCTTGAACAGTGAAGTGATCTCACACTCAAAGCTGCCTGCAGACCATCTAGTGAATAAGTCAGAATATAGTAAAGACTGATGACTGGAACATCAATAGTTCCCAGGGCAGTCAGGAAAAACCCAATCTACGTCAAACTCTAATATTTATTGGGAACATGACACTGATGTGGTCACTTTTGCTTGTTTACAGTTGAAATGCCATTCACTAAGATGTGAACTTACTGAATTTCTTTTACAGGGTTGGTCCTGAAGGTGAGAGGGGAAACAGAGACTGGGAGGAAAAGGCAGTGGGAATGCAGAGGAAATAAATTCGAAGAGCAAAAGCACTTCAACAGCATTTGAATAGTTCTCCCGTTCCACATTCTTGTGTACTCTCTGAGTTTGGGGAAGATGAGTAGATGATGAAAATAAGATCTATGCAGCTGGGCCAAATTAGAAAACCAACAAACAAAAACAACGGTGGCACATAT
This sequence comes from Craseonycteris thonglongyai, assembly GCA_004027555.1. Taxonomy (NCBI): domain Eukaryota; kingdom Metazoa; phylum Chordata; class Mammalia; order Chiroptera; family Craseonycteridae; genus Craseonycteris; species Craseonycteris thonglongyai. The sequence continues at coordinate 14,241 of PVKE010011226.1, forward strand.
CAACTGTTGGAGTGTTCGGGATGGGATCCACCTGGTATGAGAAGGGATCTCTCATGGTTTCCCGAATCTATGCAAATGCAATAGAAATGCCTTTTCACCCTGGCTGTATGTGAATGCAAGACTGACCATTCTCAAATGACTCAAGCAGTAGGAGAATTGATCTAGGGATGAGTTTCTAGGAAGAGCTCCAAGTGGACAGTATGTGGTCACCAATCCTGTGATGTGGCTGTCAAAAGCTAGTGTGAGTGAGATTGAACTTCATGAGATTGATATAATCGAGGAGCAAGATAGGTAGGTAACTCTTTAGATCAGTCCTGTGCTGGTCAATTCACACCCAGAATTCGTTTCAAAATGTCTGCTTTCACTAGCAGCACACTTTCTCACACAGAGAGTAAGCGCTGAGATCCTCCCTGAATAATGAGATGACAGTGATATTCAGTCTGAAGAAGCAAAGCCTCGAGATCATAAGCAAGTATGGACACGCTGCTATGTAAAAGGACTTCAGGTTTACTATTTACCAATGATTAAACTGAACCCAATGAGAAAAGTTAGAGCATGAGACTACATTAATTTAGTAGAAAGTTTTCTCATAGGTGGAGTGGGGTCTTCAATTTGTTAACACACATGCACATTACACACAAACTAATACTATTCCATTTTAATTCTGAATAGCATTTCTAGTTTTCATTTTTCCTATGTACAGATCATATCCTCAATTAAATAATAAATTCTTCAGAGGAAGGGTTATTATTTAGAGAAAGGGTACACATATTTGTTATTCAAAAATTGGGCTGACAGTGGAACTTGAAAATTGGCCTTTAACTTATCATATATTCAATTGGGGTTTGTGTTTAATGCAAATAGCATCTTATGTTTAGTTTGTTGATCTAAATATTCATGGAGATATACCATCAGCTGACTTGGGTTGTCTTCTAAATATTATCCAAGATAGATTTATATTTACATGACTGATTTATTACAGAAAATGACTAATGCCAAGGTTCTGATAGTGAAAAATAGATTTATCTCTAAGTAGGAGAGTCTTCTTTACTTAAAAGTCTTTTGTTACTCTGAATCAACAGATGCACAGTACATCTAAAAAAAAAAAGAGCAAAAGTAAAATCACCAAATATTTAATATTAGAAAAAAATAAAAGCAGGTACAATTAATTGAAAATTTATTAGGTGTTAAATTCTAACCACCCATTTCATGTATCTCTGAGGAATAGCTTTCTAGCATATGTGTATGAATCTTTATTTAATACACGTTAGTTCAATGTGTTTAACATGAAGAAAAAAACTTCCCAACTCTTAGGAACATGTCTGCTCACAATCTTACATCGTGTTTTCCTTATAGAGTTAAAAAAAAAAAAAAGTCAAAATTGTAACCTTATTCTTATTTTTTTTTTAATGGAATCTTGCTTTTTTCTGGCCTATATATGGTAGATACTTATAAAAGCACAAGCAGAACATGCACACACGTATATGGAGACACAATTAGGAACAAAATGAAATATTTTTAATGTGTTTTTCTCAGACCCCAAGACGGGTGGAAGTGATGGCAATTTTTCTATAGCGTTGCTTCACTTTGGATACAAGGCATTTTTAGTCCTGTTGGAAGAAAGTGCCCACGTCACTTGGTTGCACACAATCTAAGCTCACACAGGCTTGAAGTGAATGTGGAAAGAACCACTGAACCGACAGCGATCACAAATTTACCCTTGACTTCAGGTCGCCTACACACTCTTCAACTAGAAATATTGCTGAGGGTTTGCCAAACACGCAAAGGCCGTAGCTTTCACCATTTTGCAAGCAAGCGAAGGAAACAGCATTTGAATCGCCGTTGAAAACTTTTTTTTTTTTTTCACATTAAGAGGCGCCACACGAACAGAACGTGCCATAAATAACGTGTGCTAACATTTTCCAAAAACTGGACATCAATTAATGCTAATTTATGAGGAAATTTCTTTGGAGGAGCATAGTCCAGACTCATAACTACTGAAAAGATTCATTAATATAAATGTTAAGGCAGTTTTTTTTAAGGGGCGGGGGCATGAAGGTAAATGCATATCATTACACAGAAAGCTCATAATTTATTGAAAAGTCAGTGGAAAGGAAACTTTACACTGTATGTTTCCAATGGTAATGTTTTAGCACATTAATCAAGAAAATAAAATAAGAATGAGGATGTGATCTTAAGAGAGACATGCAATGAAAATCCAGCTTAATGATACTGAAAGTTCACTGAATAAATACTACATTCAAGGCATTATGCATACACTATCTTGTTTATTTTTTCCCCAAAATCTATGAGGTAGATCATACTATTATTTCCCCTTTACAATTAAGAAAACTGAAAATCAAGTTTTATTTTATGTGTGGGAAGTCAGAAAGCTAATAACTGATGAAACTCAGATTCAGAACCCATCTCTTCAACCACATACAATACTGCAAATTATACTGCCTTTGACAACTGTCAGGTCGATATATAGACAAATTTATGTTGGCAGACATAGGCTTTATTCTTCAGGACCTCTAGAAATAAAATCAAATTCTTTTTTTTTTGTTGTTAGTTGCACTATACTTCTGCACACAAATTAATTTGTGCATACTAACTGGACCAATTTTCACTCAGACATCAGAAGCTATTTCTACTTTGAGATTTTAAACATGGTGATAAAATAGGAGTTCCTATTACCTTTTATGAATTTTCCTTTAACATTTTGAGTGGCCAGATTATAATCATGCATTAGCTTGAAAATAAAATTTATACTTTTTTTTTTTTTTGATGAATTGTCTTAAGTACTAGTATTTTTGCTGAAATGTAAGCCGGGATATAGTTATCTTTCACTGGTTTCTTTGGGGACTGTGGATGTGTGTGTGTGCACACACATGTGGGGAACATTTCGGACGAGGAAAAATGGGGAAATAAAGGAGAATGAGGGAAAGCAAGAAGAACATTTTATCCAAATCTTGAGGCTGGGGATCGATTTCCTAATCATAAAGGTTTTCTCTTCTCTAGTGGATGTATTTGACTTTAATGTATAGGTTTCCCCTCAAGCTGCCAAGGACCCCATAGATGGGCAAAGGTTGTAGCAGGATATGGGCACTTAGCATCTCAGGGGACAGTAATATGCATGGATTCTTCCAGAGCCATGGTTCTCAAACTTGGTCATGCTCCAGAATCAGCTGGAAGGCCTATTAAGGCACAGGCTGCAGGTTCTGTTTCAGGGCACTTGCAATGGGGTCCGTGAGCTGGCATTTCTGACTAGTTCCTGAGAAACATGGAGGTGCTGCCTCAGCGACCCCACTTTGAGAACCACTGCAGTAGATGGGATACTATGAACAGAGTATACACATAAACCCATAATGTACTTTAGTTAGTGGTAACAGTTAAATATTTATTGAGTAAGTAGAGTGTTGGTTGTTAGATCAATGAATAAAACATGAAGTAGTTACTATTATAAATGATTTATAAATAACTGTTATATTCGGTTCTCAGAACAAGCTAAAAGATTAATATTGAATAATCATTTAACATGACTACTGAGTAACTTCTGACTTGCTAAGTCTTTCTGTAGTTACCAGCACTGTAATCAGGGACTCAATGTAACTTTGAGATAAAAAGTAAGAAAATAATTAACTCTCAGGGCCATTCATTTGGGAATCCTCCATAGGAATTCTGAAGCTTCCACCTCATTTAAATTGAAATAGAAAATCTTGTTAGAAACTGACCACACTCAGCATACAAGAGTAAAGGAGTTATATTTGAATAATTAAATGTTTACTGCTTATTAATAAGAAAATACCGATGTGAAATTAGGATAAGCAAAGAGCATTCACCAACGAAATAGGAGGGAAAAAGAGAGATGAAGTGAAATAAAATAAAAGATATTTTAAATTTGTGAAAGTAGAAATCTCGTCTATACTTTCTCAATAACTCACTTTTAGAAAAACCTCTCTCCATGAATCTATTAAACAATGGGTGTTTGTTGGCACAATTAAGTCTGAAATACCTCCACAGTTTACCTAACATCGGTTCCTAAAAAAAAAAAAAAAGAAAAAAACCCAAAAACTCCACCATATCCATGTTTTCAGTTCTGACGGAAACATTTGTGCATCAGGCATGTCAAGACCTCTGTAACTGAAGGAAGGGGTATGAGTTTAACATGCAAAATTCACTACATGAAACTGTGTGAAATGTTTCAATTATTTCTATAATAACATTTAACATGTTCCAGATATAGTGCATTAAGCACACCGCCAAGAAATGTTCCCAGCTTATGCTGTTTTCCATTTGGGTGTATTATAAGTGTATGAAACACATGTTAGGAATATATTTCATATTCTGCATTTGTAAAATATCAAATTTATATCAGCACAAACCACAAAGGCAGCCCAGGAGCTGGCCCCAGAGTGAGTCCATTTTGCAATCAAACTTTTTAACACCACATTATCATTTTAAAGAACAAATCTCCTGGTTGAAATGAAGAAAACGATTTTCACAACTCATGGCAATTTTCTTTATGTATTTATTACACAGGATTCAAAACACACACTCAACAAAAATTAGTCTCAAGTTTCTACTTCTTAAACTATGTACCACGCTCAAAGTATTTACTACAAATAAAATTAATTTGAATGGGTTATTTTACTGTTTTATAGAAGAGATAAAATTTTGTGAACATTTTAAAGTTTATTCCTATGTATACCTATGTGAGGGCTATCGGGAAAGTATTGAATCATGTAACCATTCTCGTTATCTTGATAATGGCTGGACTTTTTTTGGACAGCCCTGGTATACGTTAGGCTATGTTTCTTCGGATCATTCTATGCTGCAAAGTCGTCATGGAAGAAAATTATTCATCTCATGAGCTAAATAAATCTATTGGCAAATATTATCCTACTTCATCGTTACATGAGTATTTTAAGTCCCAGATGAAATGCTGATAAAATCTTTTCTGAGAAATCAATTTATGCTACAGAATTTACCATCTACCCTTAAATATCAAGACTTCCCCCCTCCATGATTTTTTATAATTATAGATGATATTATATTAAAAATCCTTTCTTAGTGTAATTATAAATGGCATGGGTTTGGGTAGCATGAGCATGATTTATGTCATGTAGAATTATTTTTTAATAGTAAGTACTTTTCCACTCTCACACAGTCAGATTTACAAGCCCTTAGATTATGTATTCAACCCCCTGACCCGACAAATCCTGGTCAATTCAGGACACATTTGAGATGAACTCATTTCAAAAGAGTCCCTAGAAATATCCATCTTGCACTCATACTACACTGCTCTTGTGTACAGCTACCTATGGTCATGCTCTCGCCTAGGAATTAAGACACAGCAGAAGGAATTGTTTGATGAGTGCATCTCAGTGTCTTTGATACAGAGCAAGCAAGTTCCTTAGCATCTCTGTTTCTCAGTGTCCTCATCTGGAAAATGGGGATGTTAGTAATACCTCCCTCATCAATGTGTTGGGAGCCCTGAGTGAATTCATACCTGCAAAGTGCTGAAAATAACTTGTAACACACAGCAAACACATCTGTGACAGCAAGGATTACCACTTGTAGTTTCCTCAGTGAGTGCCTAAAAGGAATATGTACTTAATGAATAAAGAACCAGTGAATAAATAAAATAATAAAGCCTCTCCTTTGAATCCACCATAGCCTTTTGTTTGGACTTCTCTAGTAAGACAGGCTCTATGCCATATCGTATTAAAATGTTTATTCTCATAGTGTTTCCCCCACATTTATGTGAAGGCAGTGGGTGTGCCCTGTTCGTATTTGTATCCCTGAAGTGACAAAGGCCATGCCTGGAACACAGGATGTATCTATTATAGATGTATGTGGAATGAATTAAGGACACCAGAAGCACCCAAAGAAATGTGAGAGGAGTGTTTATCAATCATTAATTTTTTTAACATTGATTTTTATTACATGTTTCTAGAGTAACTGGTCTGTGGATGACATTTTGCTGTGTGTGATACAAAAATGCATCATAACCCCTTAGTTCAAGAAAATGATAAATGAATAGGGAAGGCAAAATAACACACAATACTTATGCATGGGTACTGTCTGAGTCACAGAGGAGTGCTATGTGACACGCTAGCAGATTCCAATGGAAGGAGACATTGCAAGCATCACACGAGCCAAAAAGGCTTCATAAAATCACACAAACAGTTTTCTCCCTCTAGCCCACCCTTCCAGCAAATAATTGCTTGCCTCTATCTTTCTCTCTGGATTGGTTACATTGACATTTGTTTTGTTTTATTACGACTTAAAAGTGTGGCTACTTCTACCCAGACTCGCGAAACCACCTGTGAATTCGATCAAACTGATGAAGTGGATTAAATAAAATTCATGGGCTTTTTTGGAGTCTTGTAGGTGTAGCTTGGAGACTAATATCTGTTTGTTGACTTTGGGGTTATATATTGAGAAGCCAAGAAATTAGTGAAATTGCTTAACCTCATCCGTACGTTAGCATTTAATAAAATGTTCCCAGCTATAGCAGTGAGCAAGGCTGTGTCCCACAGCAAACACTGACCACAGGGACAGCATAGTTGATGAGGAGCCAGGTGCAATTATAAGCAAATGCTACGTCTCCCATGAAGAAGCGCGTGGGCATGCTGAATATCAGGATCAGTCAGAGGGGAACAAGGTAAGTTTGTTGAGACTCCGCACTGGCTACTATGAGCTACTGTGCGTGTGTGTGCACGCACGTGTGCGTTTCTGGTATACCTCTCCAGCTCTTTTTTCCTTGGTAGACATGGCTTGACCCACATGTGAATGTACCTGGCAAGACGTGTTATACCACACAAATGTCTAATCAGTGTGGAGGACCCAGGAGCCTCCTGCCAGCGCGGGCCTGAGGCATTCTGCAATTAACGTTGTCAAGTGTCCCCGGCCTGTAAACAGTTACCTCACATCACCTCGGAGCAGGCCATGTTTGCGGCGCAGAGCTGGCCGCCGCAGGCCGGCTGAGCTAAAAGGCCGGCTTCTGGAAGTCATTTTCCACCACGTGCACGTTTCCAGAAATCTGCACAATAACTTAACCAAAGGGACCCAGGGTGATTTTTCTTCTTTGGTTTTGCTCCCCACCCCCCGCCCAGCTAAGCTGTAAAACTAAGTCCCCTTTATCACAGAAGTCTCCACTCTATAATCCAATTGGCTTTGGGGGTTTGCCTGCGCACATGTTTGTCTCTTCCTGTGCCACTAAATCGTATCAGCTGCCCTGGATTTGGGTCTGCTGGTGATTGCTGAGGTGGATGAGACAGTGGCTCCATGTGCTGGTTACTTTTCCCCCCAAATGTGTGGATCTGGAAGGACGAGTTTGGGCAGTGGGAGAGTTTACTAGATATATGGAAAAGTTACTTTATTCATTTTTTCATTTTTAATTAGTCTTTGGTCAATTTTTCTATGGTAAAAATCTTGAGATCAAGACTTTGCCATACTTTTTGTTTCATACTACATTATAATATTAATAAAATGGTATTATATATACCATTATACCAATAAAATGTATAATCACATGTAACATATTTATATATAAATTATATAGGTATATATAACTATAAGCATTATATAAAGGAACATCACCTGTAATGCATTATTTCTAATAATGAAATCACTGAGTAGTTATGTGGGCAATAGAAAGAGCATTCTCTAAACTAAATAGTTTGTGTGTTAAGGGTTTTTTTGTTTTTTAGTAAATTTTCTAAAGTCAAATAAATGTTTTACATAATTTACATTTATGTGTGTGTGTGTGTGTGGTGTGTGCATGCCTGTGTGCATGCATGTGAGCATGTGAGCACAGCTTTTAATAGAATACAGGACATAATATGGCCCACCTGGGGTCTTCAATGTATTCAATAGTAGGAATTACAATTCAGTTTTTACAAAAAGCTTGATTTAACTTTCTCCAAATGACCCTTCTCCTCCAATCAGACTTCCTTAGTTGTATGCAGTGTAAACTGGGTCTAGTGAGATAAATCGTAAGGAATGTAGGTTTTAATCCTAGCCATTCAGCTAACTGGCTGGGTGACTATACAAGTCATTGAATCTTATGGGATCTCACTATCTTTCAGTAATAATGGAGCACATCATACTTGTATTACTTCTTCACAATTTTTTTTTTACCTGGATAAATTAAATAACATATGTGCTATGTTTTGAAAATGTTGGTAGTCCTGTACCTAAAGAAATACTGCCAATATTATTGGAATTACAATTTAGTGGTCATTATGATTTTTACTTTTATATTCCTTTCCTTGGTTTTTCTTTCTCCTTTTTACATCTTTACTAATATTTCTCTGAATATTGATACCCTTGCTCTAAGTTAGAGGTGGACACATTTTACTATAATAAGCACAATAGTAAATATTTTGAGCTTTGTAAGTCACACAATTTCTATTGTAAGTACTCGATTCGGTTACTACAGCATGAAAGCAGTCATAGGTGAACAAATGGGTATGGCTGTGGGCCAATAAAACTTTATTGAGGGACACTGAAATTTTAATCTCATGTAATTTTTACATGTTAGAGAACATTATTCTTCTTTTGATGTTTTTTTCCCAACCATTTAAGAACATAGAGGAGATGCTTGGTCCTACCAAAACAGACTAGAGGGCCAGCTCTCTCATTTGGGTAGGCCTTGGTTTGCTGACACTTGCTTCAAGCAGTGACCTAAGTTTACTGCCATCTGCCATGTGAGAAGGTCAGTTCTTGGCTTAGAGGAAGGATACTGGTTCTTGGAGATAGATTAGGAAAGAGGTCATCCCAAATCTTCAGTTTCGTCTCCAATTTAAATTCCAGGGAGAAAAATAAAATAAATGTTTACAACACACAGGGTGAACCAAAAGTAGCTGGACAGTAAATAATAAGATTTATTTTATGGTGTTTGTGTTCTATTATATTAAATTTTATAACTAAATATATGTAATCTCAAATAAATCTTATTTACTGGCCACCTACTTTTGGTTCACCCTAATGGATATCTATTTTAAACCACTCATCGTCAGACAATTACAAGCGCACATTGCTAATTTTTGACTCTGTGGCATTATGCTCAACTGTCGCTGCCAACTCTTATATCTTTGTCACTAGAGTGTTTTACAGTGAAAACATCAGCTACAATTTGCTTAAATCCTCTCTCTCATTTTATACAGAAGCGAACTGCTGTTTCATCAAGGTAGAATGATTTGCTCAAAATTAGTGCTGAGCCAAACTAGAATTCACATGACCCAAGAAAGGGACCTTGTCACTATACAAATGTAGTTGCATGATTACTGTTCCCGGAAGTTTACCCATAACGAAAACAAAACCAAAGAAACACCCTCCCCCGCCCCCCGAACCGTTCGATAATGCTGGGTTAAGATGCAGACCATGATTTCGCCCTCATTTTAGAAATCCAGGGCCAGGAGAGGGATTTGGATAAATGCCAGTGGCCCTGCAGAGTATCCACTTTCAGGTAAAGTTCTAGGGCAAGTCCTTGTTGACTCGCTGCTGAATTTGCCTGCTGCCTGTTTATGCCGCACGTGTTTTTTATGGACTACTGAAAAATCTTTGGGTTATTATGCTCAGAAATCAAGTTCAGCAGACACGGCACCGTGGGAGTCTCTTTTCAATTTGGCCCAGATGATCCATCCCCAATAGACCTTCCAGGGCCACCTGGGACCAGGTCTCTCCCAGAGCTCACAGCTCCACCATCACCTAGGGCCACGAACACCCTGCATTCTTTCATTCTCATGCAAACGGACACCAGCATAGAAAGGTGGTGCATACATTATCCGCCTCTGTCTGCTACAAATCCTGCTCAGTTTCATGCTTTTAGGACAAATTCCAGGCAAAGGGCCACTGGGAGAGGTTCCATTTCTCAGTACCCCATGCCCAGCTCTGTCAGTCCTGCGGCAGAATAATTTCTTTCATAAGGGCTGTCCTAGCCAAAGAAAACATACCCATGCCCTGTGGCATGGGATCTGTGAAGGGAAGGGACTGTGTTCTGAATTACACTCCAAGGGGAGCTGACCTGAGATCAGATGCCTGAAGACCTGGAAAGCAATGAGACAGGCATATATCAAAGATGGACTTGGTCATTTGGTATGGTTGGAAAATCAATTTTGTGTATGTGGGGACCACGGTGTGGATAAAACCCACCTCTCTCAGCTGACCTTGCCCCATGGTATAAATGAGAAGGACTGCATTCATATTTGGGTATCAACACTAAAGAAACAAGCATCTCAGAGTCAGAGCCAATCATTTAAGAGGATGGAAAAACAAGCCTTAAAAAAAAAAAGAAAGAAAGAAATGGAAAGATGTCATTTATATGCACAGATTAAATTAGCAAAAAATATAGGCCCATTCAAGGTCCCTGCTGTGCTTCCTTATGCATCTAATGGAAAAATTGTTCTGGATCCAGGATTTTATTATTATTGTTATTATTTGAAATGCCACCTTAGAAAAAAAATTTCCATTCGATACCCACCTTACTAGGAGAGGTTCAGTACAAAAATAAATAGCTGAAAATGTGCTGTGACTGAAATAGTGTTAGCCAAATTAATGCTAAATTTCCATCTGGACTTCAGCATGCTGCCACCCAGAAATATTTTCTGGGTCTCCTTTCTACCTAGCTATTTTTCTTACTTTTTCTTCTTTTCTCTTTTCTCCTTCCTTTCCTTCTCTCTCTCTCTTCTTCTCTCCCTCCTCCCTCTCTCTTTCTTCCCTCCCTCCCTCCCTCCCTCCCTCCCTTCCTTCCTTCCTTCCTTCCTTCCTTCCTTCCTTCAAGATTCTCTCTATTTGATGATCTTCTGTTGCAAGAAGTTTGGGTAACTGCATAAGGCAAATTGTTCCTTTTACCATATCTTTACCTTGACCTCCGTCTGTAGGAAGTAGATAATACCATAACACCTGTAATGGTGGTCTTTGCCCCCTCCCCGTTGAGTGCTGGACATATTAGCAGATTTGTTCTTGGCTAAACATAAGGAAGCAGGGCCTTTGATGGTAGAATGCCTTCATCCTTGCATCTCTTCATCATGCCTTGCATATAGTCTTGACTCCACAACTTTTAAAGACTACACAAATGTGGGATCAAACACAGCCTCAAAGAGAAAGGCTAGACTAAACAGGTAGTGAAATAGTAGAATAGTTCTCATATCTTAAAATATTCTTACTATTGACAGTTCCAAAAACCTTTGATATATTGAACAGTCCACACCCACAATGTACCGTAAGCTTCTTTGGAATGAATTAAATTCTTACTATTAGGGGGTCAGGAATAAAACCAGATGGGAAATCCCAAAGTCTAGGCCCTCTTCCAAGTTTAATAACTAACTCACTCAATGACCTTGTACAAGTCATACAACTATCTGGGTCTCTCGTTCTTGATTTTTCTTTTTAATGGGACAAACCAAAAGTCCCTTGCCAACTTCTCAGTTACATCTAAGCGAATTCTTGAATAGTTGCAAACAGCAATTGGAAGCATTAAAAATGCTCTATAATCACAGAACCTCTTTTTTTGCCAGGAAGATCAGCACAAATTATTCTGGAGCTTAAAGACTTTGTCACTTGAAAATTCAAACTAAAATTTATTGGGCATCTCTTGTACGCTAGGCACTGTGGTTGGCACTTTATAAATATTGTCTTGAACCCTCACAAGAACCCTGAAGATTACATATTTGTATTCTAAACTTATAAAGCAATAACCAAATCTCAGAGAGCTGAAATGACTTGTCTAAGATGGCAGAAGTGGTATTAAATCCCCGAGTTGGCTAATCCCAAACACTGCTAATCATTCACTGCACAGTATATATGCAAACATATTGCTAGAGACAAAGCTTCCTGTTTGAGGTCATCTTAGGTCAGTTTCGTAGTTTTGTGCAAAGCCTGTAAGATGTGGGGGACTTCTTCTATTAACCTGAAGTTCTGTCCACTGTGGCCCTTAGCGATGTTCTATCCAGTCTATGTGTAGAAGAATAAGAGTGTGTGTGTGTGTGTGTGTGTGTGTGTGTTGGTAGCAGATAAAGAAATTAAAGTATAATTACTTTCTCTACTTACAATTTTTAAATGTATTGGCCATAGCTACTGTCACATTCTCCCCCCTTACTAAATGCCAAGTTCTACACGAGAGCCCGGGGAGGAAAAACGGACCAAGTGTCTTCCACTAAGATTTGAGAGCCCAGATGGGGAGACTGAGTTAGGAGGTTATGGGTTATTCAGAAGATGGATGGTAGGGTAGCCTGAAGACATGGTGAGGGGCTTGGGAAGAAGGAGGTATCTGTAAGAGATATTTAGGAGGTAAAAACCAGTAAGGCTTAGTTATGGATTCAATATAGCAGGAAGGGAAGAAGGCAGTGGGTATGAAGGATGATTTCTAAATTTTAAGGCTTACAACAGAGAAAGAGAACTCTAGATTGGGGTGGCTACGCCCTTATCCTAGCATGATAGTGAGGATTATGCTAAGGAAAGGCGGAAATTTCTGCAAACTTCATTCCATCTATGGGAATCCTGCACAGGCATTCAACAAACGCTACATCACTTCTCCCAAGAACCACTCACTGTTAACAAACAAAGCTTCCTACTTATTCCAAAATAAAAATCACATGTGCCTATGTTTAGTTGAGTAGAACCTGTTTCTTATTTATGCAGACACATTGGTAATAAGGAATCCAAAGGTACACTACCGTCTTATAGGATCTGGAACATTCTTTTCACCCTGCTACAACATCCTGCCCTCTACTTTTTCCTCCTGAGGCTACATTAGCCGGAACAGAAATCGCCTCATGGAGTTTCATTCTCTTGCCCTCCCTCTCAGGTTAGAGTTCACTAAAAGGTGCTAATGAGCAGTGAAATAGCCCAGAGGCAATGGAAGGGAAGAGAAGGTAAAGTAAGGGAACAGAACTCAAATACTGTATGTTTTGCTGCTTATTTAGGATTTATATTTTGCCGATATTCACAAGAATTTTAAACATTAAAAAAATAAAACAAAGGTTGTTATTAAGCTGTAGAATATAATAAATTCTTATTGAAGGCCTTAACTTCTAGCATATCCCTTGCAGTATCAGTTTTTACTAATAGGACCTTGCTTGTGGTTGTCATAAGACAAGGATCTTAGGGAATGATGGCTTGGAGCTATGGGATATTTGTGGAACAGGAAGTCATTTGGGGAATGTAAGACTTAACTGGAAAACATCCCTACCCTAAGGCTCTTTACTTTCAGATCTAAGCCAGGACGAGAGAGGAGAAAGTCCTAGCTCCCTCAATCAGCAGTGAAGTGATACAATTGAGTTCCAAACACTGAATAAACTGCAGCTGAAGGGATGAATTAAATCAGTTAGCTCTGAAAATTTAATCACAATGTGATATGTTAGCCTCTAAAAAGAACAGTAATAGAACATCAAACTAAAAGAAATTTTATTAATAAAATATGAACTCCAATGGCAAAAACGGTAGTCAAAAGTTAAGATATAAGTATCTAGAATAAGTAAATGATACTAAAACTGATTCAAAATAACCAAAGTTGAATTTAAAGTTTACAGCCATACTCTGTAAGTCATATTCTTTTTTCCTTTTTATTATCACATTTTGTTACATCTTCAGTACTAGCTTTAGTTTCTAAAATCTTTATTATTTCAATTTGCTTAAGTAAAAACAAAAGTTAATTCTAAATGAAATCTGAATTACCTCTCATTTGGACAAATTTCTTACTTTTTGATGCATATTAGTGAGGCTTCTGCTGTTTAAGGTGGGACTAGCCTATGTTTTACATTTACAGCATGGTTCAACAAAAATTCAGATGCCTTCTTAAGTAGAAAGACATGTGATTTTTCTTCACAGAATTTAAATTATATAATAAGGCTCCTTTTCAAGTGCGAGCTGAACTTGGTGCTTTAGGAGCCAGTATTGAAATAGGCTAAATGTCTCCATTAAGAGACTTTTCTAACCAGGCTCGTGGCTCGGCCAGAGCCACAGGGTGGGGGTGTGAGTCTGCAGATAAGCCTCTCCTGGCCTGAACACCCACAAAGAAACATTCAGTGGCCTGGCATACCAGCTCCCAAAACCACAAACCAAAGGAGTCCGTCAAAAGCCCCTTTACCAAGTTTAAATGGAGGGCGGGGCCGTGTATGTGAGTGCTACCTTTTCACACATTTCCTGGGGTTAGAGCAGAGGCAAAACTGACATTTACGTTCCTCTAAAGGGGTCTTATTATCACTAGGTTGGTATCAGTCAACTGACAGAAAAGAGAAATTCACCTTCTGAATTACCTAACAGCTCCTTTTCAACACTTAGTCATTTGCATTTCCTTTGGCCCCAATGAACCAAGCAAAAACTGAATCATTCAACTAGCTGTATCAATACATCTTTTTCTCAGAAAACAGAAGAAAAACGTATAAAACAATGCAAAGGCCAAGGCATTGTTTTCCTTCATAATGATAACTAAGTACTAAGGGAAATGCTGGGTCAACCCGCCAAGGTTTCGATTATTTATCCCAATTTGCAGTTTTCAAAACGTGTTAGAACATATGCAAGGTCTCTACAGGTAAACTATTGCTGCAGAGGGGGGGCAAATTGTAAGATTTTTACAAAGTTTTCATTGCTTTACTTTTCATTCAGTGCAATATAGAACTTGACAATATTATGTGGCTTTGGCTTCTTGGTTCTGAGTAAGTGGGTTGGCTCTCCAAATTCCAGCACTAGGGAACTAGGCCGGAAGGATCAACGCTAGCCATAGGGTCTGCCCAGCTCTGAATATGTCACACTGAGGTTTCTGTCACAGGAAATGTTCCTGAACCTTCCAGGTCATACCTTCTATGGACCAAGCGAATAAGAGAAAAGGTTTTAATAGTAAATTGGTCCATGGTATGATTTGAAGGAGGATTATAAGTGTTAAGGCTGAAGGGTAGATGGCGGGAGGAGGAAAGAACAGGACAAAGCATCAGCCCCAGGGGCCTAACGGAAGAGAAAAGCCTGCAAGGACTTTCTTCCCCACCTTGAGGCGGTTGGGACTTGGTGCCAGATTATCCACTAAACACCCAACCTAGATGCTAGTACTTTCTGATACCCCTCCACTCCCTTTTCTGATCTTCTGATACCCGAATAGAAAAAGCTCTCCCAGCCCCCAGAAGGGGCCCACACCATCGTTCCCTCTGTGTCAGCCCGGCCATTTCTTGGTCGTTTCTAATAAACTCGCCAAACCAGAACTCGGCATGGTCCTTCTTTGGTGAACCTTACAATAGGTGTATGCTTGATAGGTGAAAGACTGCATTCTTTATACACACACACAATTTGCCTTGGTAGAAAGCCTAGTATCAACATGGGTACACTATCATGGCATTATTTACTTTGAAATTGTAAAGAACAACAATGGTATTCCTCTGTGAATAATAAATTGTCTTTCTCCTGTCTAAATAATTATAGTGCTCTTAGCTCTCTTCAGGAATCTGATTTTAATCTTTGCTTTCACTATCCTCCTTTGGCCCTTAGGTTATTCACAGAACCCTATACTCACATGAAGATTGAATAAAATACCCCCATGGGACCTGCTTTTGACAGTAGGGGAGCCCCCGCATAGTGGATATGCAGTGATTTAGTGTTGACTGTGTCAACAAATCAGCATTTGTAAATACTTTAATCATTTCAAATCCTTGTGAGCATGCCGAAGTTAAGAAATATTCAAACATTCCCATGACAGATTTCCCATAATAAAAATTTAATTTTGTACCTGTCCATTTGGTATCAGATAGGGAAGCTTCTACCTCAAGTATGAAGTGCCTTAAAGCTTCTTTACAACAGAACTGCACTGATTTGTGATAACTCAAGAATAATATGTATGATTTTGGGGTGTAAAAGAAGTCATCAATAAGGAAATCAAAATCTAAAATTAACAAATTTTTGAATAAAATTTAAGAGGTAGGAACTCCCATACTACAATTCCAGCAATAACTAACCATTCCACAATAAATACAAACAAAATGTTTAAAAAATATTTTCTGGTCATTATTTGCATAATGTTGGCTTTGCAGGACTTTTTTTTTTTTTTTTTAGCATTTAGTGCATTTGTAACTTAGTTTAAATACAAGGTCCTGCAGAAGTTATGCCCTTTTTAAAGTAGCATAGTGTGCTTGAGTGTGATATTGTTATGTTACAGAATTACATGCTTATGATTTTTATAATAATCATAAGGGGCATTACTTCTGTTAGGCGCTATATGTAGAACTGTTGAAGGAAGAAGTTTATTTCTTTAATTATACAACTTAAACACACAATCTTATTTAAGCGAGTTCATATATACTTTCACTGAATCTGTGAAATCTGAGAACAAAATGAGAATAGCTTATTTATTGGTAGATTCGCTAGTTTCTATCGATCTGTAAGGACAGGAGGAAAGTAAAATCCGTTAACATATTCATATCTCCTTTGAGTGTCCTACAGTTATTTTCTTACAACAAACATTAAAATTCCTATCCAATCAGTGGTGTTCTTGCCTTAATACTTTGCCCTATTTCAACTTTCCTTTCCTACTCTTGTATCCATGCAATATAATAGGTAACTTTGGGAAGAGGTTGTAGGTAGGAGGTATTTTTAATTGGAAGGGGAAAAGTGGTTGCAACTGAATGCATAAGCTTCTTTTTTTACACTCTTTCCCCTTCTCAAAATTGACATTTAAAACTGAGTTTGGTTTTAGCTACACATGTGTCTTTTACTCTTCCCTTCACACCTGCCATGGAGCAGACAGAGGTATAAGAAATGTGAGTTCACTCTTGTCATGCACTTTTAAAAAATGGTTATGGTAATAGGTGTCAAACTGAGTTGTGATTGTAAGAAAGAAAAATATTACTGCTTTATTATAATTTCAAGGGTTGAACATTGGGCAATATATTTGGTTTTTGTAATATACCTCTCTTGTCCACAGTTGCTTTGTAGTATTTGACTCTGTGAAAAAGACAATACATTACCATTACTATGTTAAGTTTTAAGAGCCATTAGTGCATTTATACATAATGCTGGGGGGGAGGGGTGGGCAGAGTTCATAGTGTCTAGTTAGTTTCGTTTGATCATTTAAATATCCAAAGTAGTAATTAATGCAATGCTAAAACAATCCAAAACTATGCTGGTCCTCCCAAAAATAATTATTTGGGGATAATCTTTAAAATGATTTGATAATATTTAAAATTAATATAATCTCTAGCTAAAGACAGAAGAGAGATGTTGTGGGGTTAGTGGAGCCAGTGTAGGAGGTGAGTGAGAAAAGCACAGTATACAAGGTACTTATGCACATTTAAGTTTTTGCCTTCTCCATTGATAAGAATTTCTAGAGACTTAAAGTCATCTTCCTCTTCTTGGTACAGGGAGGGAGACACCCTTACCAAAGGAGACTTCCTTTAATGTATAATGCACTCTACCAAATGAGGTTTATCTCAGGAATATAAAGTTGGTTCAACTTTTAAAAATTCAATCCATATAATTAACCTTATTAGAAGAACAAAGGTAAACATTCTTTTAAAAACTATCACAGTAGGTGTAGAAAAGCAACTAACAAGACAAAAAAGATTCATTTATGATCAAATTCAGCAAATTGGGAATGAAAAGGGACTTTCTGGGTGCTTTCCCCCTAAAACTGGGAACAAGATGAGGCTGTGCTCCTTTTCACCACTATACTGGAAGTCCTGGTCAATAAACACAAGAAAAAGAAATAAAAGGAATATGGATTGTAAAGGAAAACAAAAATCTCTTTTCACAGCTAATATCATTGACAGAAAATCCCAAGGATTAGTTAGTTAAACCACAATGAGGCATCACTACATAACTATTCTAAAGGCAAGAAACAAACACAAACACCTAACACTGCCAAGTGCAATAAGGATACAGAGTAACTGAAATTCTTATGTACGGCTGATATGGGTAAAAATGATACAACAACTTCACAAAAACAATTTGCCAGTTTCTTATAGACTTCAGCATATACTTATTATAGAACTTGTTAACTCAGCTTCTAAGTATTTATTCAAGAGAAGTAAAATTTTATGATTATTCAAAAACCTGTACATGGATGGTTTTAGCAATTTTACTCATAATAAACAAAGACTGGAAAGAACCCCAATGTTCTTTCACTTGTGAATGGATTAACAAGAATAGTATATCCACTCAATGGAATATTACTCTGTAAGGAAAAAGAATGAACTATTGACGAATGCAGTAGTTCTCATGGATGAATCTCAAATGCACACAGTATATAGTCTTAAAAGTTACATACTATATGATGATATTAAAGGGATATTCTGTAAACTGCAAAACTAAGCAGATGGCAGTGGTTGCCACGGTTGAAGGTAAGGAAAGAGGTTGTGGGAGGGAATTTTGGGATATCATGAAAGCATTGTGTTTAGCATGATTTTTATTTTGGCTTTTGTTCAATGTTGCAGAACGACACCAAAAAAGAGTTCATTCTGCCATAGATAAATTGAAAAATGCAATGATAGCATGTTTTATTATCACATTGTACTGTTGGTACCCTTTTCTAAGAAAAACGAATGCTCCCTACGTGTGGTTGGGATTTGTCATTGACATCCTCGCCTTCTTGGGGAGCGTCAAAAACGAGTCACGGAATGAGTCAAGAATGAGGATGCTGGTCTGGTGTGCAATCATCATTTTATGTTCTAAATATACTAATTTTGTATTCCTCAAATTCTTTCCTAAGATGGATGGCTCCAGGAAATCTTCACCTCCCTCCTGCCATTTCCAGTAACACTAACAAATTGGGTTTTGCTACATCCGCCCCACCCTAAGGCAGACGACCTCCTGTGGGGACCAGCTCCTCGGTGAGAATAGGATGTTTCCACCCACCACTGTATATTGACACTTGCTGTGCTTCTGGCTATAAATCACTTGATGACATCACATTGTTGCTATAAATCCATGAACAAATAAGCTATCCTTCCATTAGGGAACATAAAACGGTCCATTTTCAGACTCAGTCTGCATACTGTTTATGGGTTGCTTGCTGCTCTCAGGGTTTTTACAAGAGAACATCCACTGTTTCTTTCTGGCCCTGCTCCAGAGAGCTATGTTAACATTGCCCATTTTCCAAGATATTTGGTGGGAACACAGCATAACAGAGTCACATTTTTCCGTCAGGGACCTGCACCATATTTTAGTGTCTATTTCCCCGACAAATTAAACCCACTGTTTTATGAGCTTCTTCAAAGGGGCTGCACAGTAGCTCATTTTATTGAATATGGATACTGCCACTCAGAAAACTGATCATATGATAAGTGGGCCTAGAGTTTTCAAATTCTAGAGCCCACGAAGCCCAAATGACTTAACCTCCTGAGGGGAAGTTAGGCCGGGGGCCACTCTATGATCATTGAAATTGAAAGCATCATATACTCAAATAGGTTATCGGCTTGGTGGGGGAGAGGGGCCATAGTCTGGGCTATGTAAGCACCAAGGCGGAAATAAATTTTTCTGTCATTCATTCATTCCTTCATTTCTTCACCTGAGCTGGAAAATGATGCTCTAGTTAGTATCAACAGCTTCAACATGCAGCTAGAAAATTTTCTTTCATGTTTTTAAAGTCAGAAATTTGGTTTAGGAGACTAACCTGGAAGTAACTTGAAATGCTAATGAGTAAGTGGTTAAGAGTTTCCTCAGTTTTGCTCAAAGAGATAGATGATAGATAAATGATAGGTAGGTAGGTAGATAGATGATAGGTGATAGAGAAATGATAGATGATATTAGATAGGTAGATAGATAGGTAGATATCTATATATATCTATATCTATATATATCAATATATATATATAATAAGTATATATTTATAAAAACAAAAATATACTCATACAATTCTGAATTGTTACTTATTAGTCCATTTCAGTTATTATTGATGGTTATCCAAGCCAATTCCTGGTTTGGTTTGGTTTGGTTTGGTTTGGTTTGGTTGGTTTGCCATTCTTATTATCCGAATTGAATTATTTAGGTGCTACAGATTTTACATGGTGGTTATTTCTGTGGTTCTTGCTTCCGACTTTTGCTTAACAAAAAGCAATTATAATACTACTAAACAAAATAGGCTAAATTAATCTGTGGCATGACAGGCACTTGTAGTAAGTGTGTAACCTATGTTTTCTCATCTTAAAACTATACCTCAATAGGGCTTGCACTATTATTATTCCTATTTTTTAGATTAGGAAAATGAGCCTCTGAAAATTGGGAACCTACTTAATTGCTCAACCTGAATTTGAATAATGTCTAACTGAGTCCTGAGGATATTAAAAAAAAAAAAAAAATCCAATACTGGGCCAATGACTAGTAATGTAAACAAGAGGAGTGAGTATATTACTATTAGGTAAATAAATGATCTTATGTGTCTGAAAATAGAGTATGGGCAACTTTACCTTGAATGAAGTTTTTACTGGTGTTCTTATTGGGGCTTTTTAATCAAGGCTCTATAGCTTAAAATACCTTCCTTAGTATTTGAAAAGCCAATTCACAGTGTTCAAGATAAATGCACTGATTTATTGGCAAGCTTTGAAAGAATAAACTGTTTGATACTTGGTGGAAATTTTATTTAGTACTCAAATGATGATAAAATCAGTTGGGTTTCAAGATTACAATGTCACAATCCTATAAAAATATTACCTTGGACAAAGCTAAGTGGGGGGGTGATTAGATAAAGGTTTCTGCTTATTGCCACCTTGATTAGTGATCCTACTATACTTCAGGAATTTCTAGGCTGAAAATTACCTGACAGGCCATAGGTACTTATTGTGAAGGAAATTAATTTAGTGAACAACCTCCAAAAGAGAAAGACACTGGGCATTGGCCTGTGAGTCTCAGAGGCAATCCATATATACTCAGGCCAATAAAAGGACATGTTTACCAGCAAGCCTTCAGGACTGATAGAGAAATCAGGGGCCATTTTGAAATTGGAGCAATAACTGTGGAAGCTGAGTTTATCCCAAAGTTGAAAGAATTTAAACAATTTATTAATGACTATGCTACTAGGTAAACCAAGATCATAGAGGAATAGGTCAAGAGTGACACTCAGATTTGGGAGACCTAGAGTCCCCAGGTCTCTAAAAGGGCTGAAGACAATGATAAAACATGATTTCAATACCATAAAATTTGAAGCCTAAGGTGGGTGGGAACCAGATCAGATTAAATGGTTCCAGTCACATCTACAAAGTTAGACCCGATAAAGAGCCTCTAGGATATGGCATATATTTTGAAATTTCACTATGATCTGAGATGAAAGGAATATTTGGAGTCTATATGCAGAAAGAAAGATAAGAAGCAGTTATGATAAGAATTAAGAACTTTCCTTTTTCTAGATAGAGGGCAACTCCAAAGCTTTAGGACAGAAGTCAGTATCTTTGTGCAGTATCTAGACTTTAAAGCTTTTAAAAATATACATCTC
This sequence comes from Craseonycteris thonglongyai, assembly GCA_004027555.1. Classification (NCBI taxonomy): domain Eukaryota; kingdom Metazoa; phylum Chordata; class Mammalia; order Chiroptera; family Craseonycteridae; genus Craseonycteris; species Craseonycteris thonglongyai. The sequence continues at coordinate 35,656 of PVKE010011226.1, forward strand.
TATATCTGTATATTTAGATGATAGATAGACAATAAATGGATGTTAGACGATAGATAACATGAACAAAAAAGCATCAATGTTATTATATTTATATATTCTATAGAGAAGATAGTTTGCTCCTTTTGTTTATAGGATAGATAGATACACAGATAGATAATTGATACACAAATTGACTGATTGATTGACAGATAGGTAGACAGACAGATACCTATCAAGGACCACTTGGCAAATCTAATAAAAGCTACTGACCATCTCCCCAGAAAAACTGTCCACAAATATCATCAAAATATTTTTTATATGTTCAAGAAGAAATCTGACAACAAGGTACTTTAAAATCTGTATTTGTCTATTTCCATTCTTATAAATTATCACTCTGTATTAGTCAGTGTTCTTCAGAGAAACAGAACCAGTGGGAGATATATCAATATTTACTTGTTCATCCCGAGAAATTGGCTTACACAATTATGGAGGCAGAGAAGCCCCATGATCTGCTGTCTGTGAGCTGAATGCCAAGGAAACCCAGGGATGTCAGACCCAGTGTGAGTTCAGAAGACTGTTGCCCCAGATCAGCAGCAAGCAGGACAAAAAAGGGGCGAATTCCTCCTTCCGCTCTATCCTTTATATCATGCTTGTCCAACCCATGGCCTGCTGCGGCCCTGGACAGCTTTGAATGAAGCCCAACACAAATTTATAAGCTTTCTTAAAATGTTATGAGATATTTTTGCAATTTTTTTAGCTCATCAGCTGTCATTAATATTAGTAAATTTTATGTGTTTGTGTCCCATTCCTCCAATGTGGCCCAGTGCCAAAAGGTCAGACACCCCTGTTTTATACTGTCCAGGCTCTCAGTAGATTAAAGATGCCCCTCACTCCAGGAAGGCAATCTACTTTACTGAGTCCACTGATTCAAATGCTAATCTTACCCCTACACACTCTCACAGACCCATGAGAAACAATGTTTAACCAGATACCACCTCCAATTCAGTAAAGTTGACACATAAAGTTAACACACACTCTATATCTGAAATGATTTTGTATTGCTGTGGATTTTATTTATTTACTGTAGTAAAACTGCCTTTCAAAGCTTCAAGGCCATTGTGATTATGAGGAGAAGCAAATAGTGGGCAACACATAATACAGTTAAAAGTAAAGCTCTGTTGTCAGTTAAACCTTTGTGTAAACCCACCTCTATTCTAGCTGTGGGGAGGTGAGCCAATTATTAAAATATCCATGTGTCAGGTTCCTCATCTATAAGAGGATTAGTTTCTCATGGATTTTATTTAGGTCTAAAGAAGATATATTTGATCACTAGGTACATACAAATGTCTTGGGACATAATAGGTACTCAAACATGGAGTCCAGACTTCAGTGTGTGTGTGTGTGTGTGTGTGTGTTGTGGGAACTCTATTCTCTCATGAGGATAGTAAAAAGAATTATATAAAATTCCATGAAATGCAATCTTTGCAAATTTGCACTGGAGAGATTTTGAGACATTTTATTGCCCCTTGGGCGATAATGATGGTGGTAGTGATATGGGGGGGGGGGCATTCTCCCTTTCTAAGTCATTGAGGTAAAAAGTCATCGTTTGTTCCACATGCATATATCATCACCACCAACAACACAAAAAACAAAACAAAGCAAAAAACCCTAGGTAATTAAGAGGCATCCTAAAAATCAGAATATTAACAAAGTGGCCCCAAGTTGCAAGTACATAGATATTCTTCATAAATTAAAATTTAATATATGTTTTTTTAATGTATATTTTTAAATTTATTTTTGACAGAGAGAGAGATACAGAGAAAGAGAGAGAACTGAACTGGGGGCACTCCCCAGTTCAGCATATGGGTCCACACGGGCCAGGGCCGGGATTCGATCCCCGGTCCCCAGTGCTGCAAAGTGAGCACTTAACCCACTGAGCCATCCCGGCTTCCCCATTAATTAAAATTTAAAGAAAAGGAAGTGTGCGAAAGAAACATTTGAGAAAATGCATTAACAAAATTGCCTTATTTCCAATATCAAATAATTCATCACATTAACAACAAAAACAACAACACACAAGCACAGGGAAGGGCAGCCAACAGAGAGCTTTACAGCTGTCATGGTCATAGCAATTGGATTGGAGACGGGAGACTGACTGGTAACAGAAGTGAATGGGAATCCCTGGCAGGTACAGTGACCACCCAGTGACAATAGGATTTTCCCTTCCTGGGCTGCCTGCCTGTCACAGAATTTCACATTCAAATTGATGCAGAGAGAAATCATAATGGTGTTTTTCTTCTGTGCTTTGCATGTGGATAGGATTCTAAAAATACACCATGAAGAATCTTGTACAGGCAAAAACCACTCAATATTCTACTACCAAATTTAGCTCTAAGTAGGTATATTTCTGGTGCCCCCCAGAAGAATCATCCTATAGCTAGATTCAATGAAGACTTCATCGTGACAAGGTAACTTCTGTCAGATGCCCATCTTTAAATTAAGATTGAAGTCAGTGCCTCAGGAGGGTTGTTTTCAATATTTGGGGACAGAAGTGATTGGTCAGAGTACCAGAAAAATTGGAATGGCCGTTTGGTAATTCATCACCTAGCTGCCAGGCTAAACACACCCCGAACATTGCTTTCTGATGGAGGATTCATTTTGGCCAAAATCTCCTTCTAAACCCCCAGTCTTTCGACAGGAAAGTTCTGTATGCCAAGCATCAGCAAGGAAACATAATTATTACTAAAATTGAAGCAGGTACTATTAAATCTTTTCATTTCAATTTGGAAATTTGAGATGAAGAGTTTAATATTAACTCAATCAGTCAGTTTCAATTAGGTCACTGTGTATTATAGTTAATAGCATTAAGATCACCTAATGCAGCTCCTTGAAAAACAAGCAAAGTATTATAGTTCGTCCAAGTAGACATATTCTACAGCGATTTGATTATATTTATATGTTTTCTTGCAAACTCCAGTGGTATTTCTCAAGATTTTTTAGGTGTCAACATATGGTTTCAATTTCTCTGAAATATATAGCTTAGCTTGTTTTCAGAAAAAATGCTGCCAAACAGGCCTTGTAAATGTATCTTGAGGTAAAAGTTAACATCTCATCCTGTCCTATAAGGCTTCTTGCCTAATGCCTGCAGAACCACCTCAGATGGAAAACCACACCATTACCCAAATGAAGTTTTTTCAACTGAAGAGAGAAACAGGTCTCCCTTTCTTAGACACGCTCACCTATGACTCTAATGAAGCTTTTGCCCATCAAGAAGATACAAACATGGACGTGATCAGCTACTTTCAATAACTGCCACTATGATCGATTGCACAACAATTCAAACTAAAGCCATCAGGCTATTCAAATTAATAAACTAGAGTATTTTCACTGGAGAAAAAAATTTAATCATTCTAAAACGTCTCTGTTTAAATCATTCTAAAACAGAAATAGGAAAAAGAAAGGTGGTATTCAATTTCTCATAAACAAGATTGTCAGAAACTGTAATAATGCTGTATTTCTTGATGTACTAAATATTTGTACAGAATTGTTTATTTTGAAGGTAACTTTCAAATTCTCTATGTATGCATTATAATACATATCCCAAAGTTTTCCATTTATCTTTAATGTGTACATGTATTTGCATGTGTGTGTGTGTGTATATATATATATATATATATGTCACATGTGTCTACTTGTCTATTAAAAAAATAAAGCTATGAAATGTAAATGTTAAAACTCAGTTAAAATTTGTATTTGTATGTTTTATCTATATTATAATCTAAATCCAAGAAGTATATAGATCCAATTTATATTGGATTTCACTGTAGACATTTCCTTAACTTATGAATTCTTAGGGAATATGGAATTGCTGTTGAAATAGGTTGACTTCCTTTATTAGTTTCATATGAAAGACATCTCTGCGTAATACGTGCATACCCATTGCTGATGAAGAAACAACACGGTTCCCATCGGGAAAACATTTTAAATTTTTATTGTAGCCTTTATATAAACAAGACAAAATCTGTAAGAAAGGGAGAGATACTGTCCATAAAAATTTCCCCTAAGTTCCAAATGATTATCTTAAAGTCATAACCAATCCAACAGTCCATTAAACTGTATCCCTAAATTCCTCAAGAATTACATGCTTGCCCACCTTCACACTATTATTATTTTTGTCTCATACCCTGGTGTTTATAAAATGTGTGTGTAGAAACAGACTAAATAGAACTGGACAGAGTTGTGCTTCAGTGAGAACAGAATGTGTTCAGTGTCTTTCCGTCCCCCAGATTAGGAATGCGGCGTAGTAAGGCTAAAACTCCAGTTCCTTTTATTTGGTCAGTATTTTCTCTCTTCTCATCATAAAAATAAAACAGATCATATGTAGAAACATGCTTTAAAACACAGACAAACACAGAGAGTGAAATTACAACTTACATAAGTCACCATACAAAGATGCACGACTATTCATGTGTATTTCTGTCCTCTTTCTAATAAATTAGGCTCATACTTTACACAGTTTTGTTAAAATATAAATATGAATCAGGAGCATCTTTCCTTTCCTGTAGCTATTTTCTATTTTGTTTTTTCACAGCATTATATGAAACTCATTACAGCCATTACAGTTCTGGAACCTACCATATTGTAGTTACAAAAGCTGTTGTACTTTGAAGTTATTTTTGTATTTAAGAACTCACAATAAAAACGACTACTATTTATTGAATGCTTACTAAGTGTCCAAGAAAGTGTCCTGGATGGATAATCTAGTCCAGAAGCTGGCAAACGACCTACCCCAGCCCAATCCATGCCCCTGCCTGTTTTTGTGAATAAACTTGTGAGACCCAACCACACCTAGTTACTCACACCCTGCGCCTTTCCCACCACTGCAATGGTAGAGCTGAGTAGTTCCGACCAGCACCACACAGCCTAGAAAACCCAAATATTAGTGCGATAACCTCTGATATAAGCCCAGAAGGACCTTCTGCAACGAGGGCAAGGTTCTGTACCTGTCCTTTCCAGTATGGTCGCACCTTCTTTTTAAATTTTTTTTTTTTTTTAAGATTTATTTTATTGTTTTTGACAGAGACAGAGAGAGAA
>PVKE010011227.1:0-40732 GCA_004027555.1 Craseonycteris thonglongyai
AAAAGAATATATATATACCACATGGAACACTGTGAGTGCTGCAATGTACAAGGGCTGTCCAGATAAAAATCCAGGCATAAGTGCCTCTATTTTTCAAATTATAGGGCTGGATACTTTCCACACAGCCCTTGTATAGAAAATACCAGTTATAATTGCTCTCTATAAGCTTTCTATAAGAAAATAACATTTGCATCTATTCATCAATTAAATTCTAGACATATATCCATCATTAGAATTCATGCTGAATGCAACAAAGATAGGCCAATAGATAGACTCATCGTTATTAATAGCATTCTCCCCATTATAAGCTGTAATTTTAATGAATACTATTGCTCAGAAACCTCCTTACCCAGAGTTCTTAACCATGGCTGCATGTTAGAGTCATTTGAGGACCTTTTAAAAATGTATACATCTTCAGACATCCTCATTTAATATTGCATGAGTGGGATAGAGACATTGTTTTGTACCTTTTATTTTAAAATAATTCCAAACTTACAAAATAAAATTACAGAAAGAGCACAAAAAAATCCCATATGTATACACTTTTTTATCCAGAGATCACATTCAAGTTTTGCCAAATGTCCCCAGAATGTCCTTATTGGCAAAATAATCCAAACCAGAATGATGTGCTGCACTTGGCTATTATGTCTCTATACTATTCTTTTTTAAAAATAAGATTTTATTGTTTTTGACAGAGAGAGACAGATAGAAGGGGGAAGGCCCAGAGCAGTGTCCATAGTTGTACATCATCAGTTTTAGGCATGGTTTCATTTGACACAGGTAGGCAGGGGCTGCACAGGGCGGGAAGTGGGTTGAGGGCCTCCCACATGGGAGGCAGGCCCCCTTGAGCCAGGGGATGAATGGGGCAGGGGGGTAGTGAGAACTGAACCGGGAGCCTCCCACATAGAAAGAACTCCCCAGTTCAGCATATGGGTCTGCATGGTCCAGATTTGGGATTTGATTCTTATATCAAAGCAAGTGCTTAACCTGTTGAGCCATCCTGGCTTCCCCTCTATACTATTCTTAAGTCTAAAAAAGATTAACAGTTTTTCCTAGACCTTACCAACTTTAATTTTTTGAAAAATATATGCCAGTTTTATAGAACATTATTCAAGCTGGATTTCTCTGATGTTTCCCCAGGCTATGCATTTTGACACAAAAATCAGTCAGTGAGACTGTCTCTTCTCATCCAATCATTTGACACACAATGCCAGTTTGTCCCATCCCTGGTGACAACTTTGATCACTTGTTGGAGGTCTTGATTATGGTCTCCTAAAGTTTCTCCACCCTAAAGATACTCTTTTCCATTTTGGGAAGTGATACTTTGAGACTATTAAATATCCTCTTTGTCTTTAAAATTTCACCTACTGGTTTTAACATCCATTGATTTTCTTTGTTGGTGCAATTATTACAACTTTTTTCAAATTGTGATTTTCATTACTTCTACATTGTGTTTAACTTTCTGTGAGCTTTCCCTTCTCCACAATATTGTGTTCACTTTTCATTTCATTGTAGACTCATAAAGTTCTCTTTATATATTCCTCTGCACTACAGCATAATCCAGTACTACCCATTACTGTAAGCATTTATTTTGACATCCAAACTATCCTAGTTTTTCCAGTGGGAGCCCCTTTATGCTGACATTTGTTTGTTTGTTTTTTTTACAAGGATCCACTTTTATTTGAATACTTTCTTATTATGTATGATAGCATGTGGCCAGAGATAGAAAGTACAAACACATATCCTTTATTTTGTATATAATTTATGTATCAATAGATACATAAAACCATGTGTTACTATCTATATGGCTATTTCAATTACAGTATTCATTCGAACTTCCTTCCATTTTATATTTTTATGCTCCATATCTAACTGCAAAAGTTAGCAAAATCAGGTATCCTCACCATGTTTACTTTGTCTCAATCTCCTTGTAACCCATCTCTAGATCTTATAGGGCTGTTGTCCTCTTTCAGGACTTCCCCATGGCTTGTGGACTAGAGGAAGGGAGGGAGATATTTACAGAGGAAGGGAAAAAGATGAGGAATAGGGGAGGGAGAAAAGGCAAGAGTAGAGGAAGATACTATTGTTTTAAAAGTTCCTCAACTTTGGAATCATTAATACTATAGTGGTACCTTGGTATTTGTCATTAATTGGTTCTGGGAGAAGCAATGAGTACCAAACGAATGACGAGTATCAGAATAAAATTTTTGCAACAAAATGCATTAAGTACAGAATTCAATGAGTTTAAAGCAGTCAAATACAATGAAACTTGACTTCAGTTGACTCATAGTATTATCTTCCCAGATCTACACAGGGCAATAAGGCCAGATTTTAACAAATTTTACCAGTTGTCACTGTCTCCTTTGTACCTTATTATAGTGTTCAGTGCTAGTATGAGAGTCAGTGTTGAGAAAACTTTCTTTCTTCAAGTAGGCTTGCCCATCTGAAAATAACTAGATCAGTGCTCTACAAATACAAAGGAAATCTGCTCTCTGCTTCAGAGCCAATCTATTTGCAATGAATACATCTCATATGAGCTACAAGTAGCACAAATCTCTAAATGCACCAGGGACATGTGTGATACTTTTCCCAGTGTATTTCACAAACATAATTTTTTTCTTTTTCTCTGAGATAAATAAAATAGTATAGAATTCTTTAAAAAAAACTAAACTAAAAGATTACATATGAATTTTTGACCTAACAGAATATACCGAATTAAAAAATGTTTTCTCATGTTTTTCATTGGAAATATAAATCCTGAAAGACTCTGACAAAATATCAAGAAAAAAGTCTCTCCAAAGAAACCTCTGTCTTAGGAGAAAGAAGAACATTTATAGCATATTTCAACTTACTGAAAATCAGTATAGAGTTGAACAGATGCTAAACCACATTTTGCTTATCAAAATCCACAATACGGTTAGGGAACATTGATTTACATTTGCAGCTAAAAACATTTCAAGGGTTCTATCAGTGAAGTATCAGTGCTATCATGATGAATATTAACACTGTGAGCTCCATAGCACTCTAGTGTCATCGCCTAATAGAAACCAATGGCTGACGTTAGGGCATCATTTTCTCCTACTGCTCCTGCCAAACTGGACTACACTCACTAGGTTTTCTTCCAGGACTGTTATTACTTAACCTATCCTCCAAACTCGATCCTGACTGAATATTCTATCTCTGGTTAAGAGCTCCAATCACTCATTATATGCTCCATAAAGTCTGTCACATTCCTTAGTAAATGACTCGTCTTTACTCTTAACTCTTTATCTTCAGTCATTTTACTTGTCAATATTACTTCTAATACTTCTCAATATTTTCATTTATAGGCCCTTTGAGATGGTTGTATGAATGTAGTAGCAGAACGTCTGCAGGTGGAGGAAAAGTCCCTTCGCCGAGACAAACAGGAATGGTGAATTTCTGTAGGCGGTTGTGAGAGCCTGGACCAAAGATGTCTGTGTCTCCTGGCACTTGTTACAGGAGCCCAAATGTCTCCATTTATAACCCAAATCTATGGTTGTTTCACATACTCCCACTATTTTATATGTCCCCTGCATTTAACCTTATATCATATAAACCCCAAAGCATGCATGAAAATACACACTAACCTACAAGTTCACTTCAACAAAATCAGTCTGGACCTAATAAACAGCAGACTGCATATCTGAAATATTGATTATACTCAGGGAAAAGTTTCTCATGGGGAGAAGCATTTAGTCTTAGCAAACCTCGCTGTACATCCTGACTCCAATTTTTACCTGTGGTGTGAGCTTGGACAAGTCACAGCATTTCTACTAAACACTACCATAATCACTTGTGATTATTTTTGACTGGAAAAGTATGGCCCATGAGTATGGTCATTTTATTCTAGCTCATTCTCTTATTAGACTGCCCACGACACTACTGAGGTAGGTGACATTTTCAATTTTACTTTTACATAAGATGAACATAAGATGGTAAAAGGTTGAAAAACAAACAAAAAACCTTCCCAGGGCCTCAGAGGTATTAGGTAGCAGAACTGGGATTCCAACCTGTTTATGCCTGCTATGAAACTCAGTGCTTTTAACCACTAACAGTTTTCTCAGCTCTGCAGTGGAAGTAGTAGGAGTAACAAAGTCACGGGCTTAAGGGACACAAATTGAGCCACAAATGGCTCAATAAATACCGTTTGTTCATTCATTATCACTCATGTTCCTGATATTTTGGGATGATCTGTTTTGAGCAGTTAGCTTGTTAAGTTTATATACATCCTCTCATCCTAATGACACAGAGGTCAGCAGAAAAACATAGGGCCAAGGAAGCAGTAGATGGGGTGACATGGATAACTGTAAACAGGGTCAAACCATTTTACAGTCCCATCAACATTTTGACAGACTTAATGATTTTTGAAACCTATCTACAAAGTTACCCTGAAGCCTGGATTCGTCTAATGCCTGCTTTTCTAAACTCTGAAAACAAGGTCACATATTACAGTGATTTAGGGGCAAATGTAAATTAATATATTAAGGAGCCACACACATGACATTCTGCTTACACATTGTTATGTGATCAGAAACAAAACAAAACAAAGGGTGGGGACTAAACATTGCGCAATGATTTTTTTCTCTCTCTTAGAATTCAGTCACCTTTATTTTTTCCATAGAAAATCTCCTTCTTGACCTATAGTAGTAAAATCAGTTTGGATACTGCTTATTTATATTATAATTTTTTCTGGTTATTACACTGCAATTATGTGTTAGGTGCTAATGAAGCAGGTGAAGTAGTTTGAAGCATTTAAAAGATACCTTTGAAAAATTCATGTAAAAGTATAAACACTCAATGTGTGATTCTCTTTGTGCGAGTCACATGGCTTTAAAAAGTGCATGGATCTCTCTCTATAGATGTATGAGTATTTCCAATAGATGAGCTTTTTCTCTTTTGTATAAGAGTTGATAACTGATTCCGATTTCTGAGAAACACTTTACGCCCCGCAAAGAATAAAAGCATGCCTGCAGAGTCAAAACACAAGGCTTTAGGCATCATTGACAATGACTTCCACATGGACGCACTCTGCAGCTTTCAGGAGAAACACTGCACTGCAAAGAAACTGCCTCTGAATCAGAGTTCTAAGAAGAAAAGAAAAACTGAAGAAAACTATTCTTAAACAGCACTCAGAAGCACAAGTAACAGAGTTTCATCTTACCTGTCCCAGAAAGACTTTACTTAATACAGGAATTAAAAGATCAAATGAGATTGACCCCCTCATGGCTCTTATCTCCCAAAAAGTCCTGGATTCAGGTCAATAGCATTTGGCAGGAACTGAAAGAGCGCCTAGCCATTCATTTCATGCACAAGCCAAGCACTATAATGCACAAAATTAAATTGCCCTTTTTCGTGTGCTACTTAGAATTTTCCCAAGAGGCAATATAGACTCACTTTGCTATTCGCTTGAAAAGATAATTTATGCCCTATTACCATGTTGAATTACTTACACAGATATTTCTATTGGTGAACATTTTTTTAAATTTTAGTATAGTAAATGTTGGGGTAACAAATTGCCCATATAAATAAAATACGTATTTGAGAGGCATTCTTTTCAGCTATATATTCTGATACATGAACAAAATGTGCAAAAATAACTATGTTTAGTTTTTGTTCCACATTCAAAGAAATAATTACCCAGTAGAGACTGAAATATGCAGAGTTGTAAGACAAACATAATGAGTAAAATGACATTGGTATTGAATTTATATTGACTTGAAATGCTAATATGAAATAGGGGAAGCAGGAAAAAGCTAGACTTCACATTATAGAGACAAAAATTAAAAAGTCTAGGTATTTGGAAAAATATTCATTAACTCATCCACCCATGCATTCACTTGTATATTCATTTAAATATTATTTGTTCACTGTGTTAGAAATAGAGATTAAAAGAATAATCAAAAAGAAATGAATTTAAAGGATAATAAGATACATACACTAAAATATTGTCTAAGTTAGAAGACAGTGAGTTCTATCATAGAAATAGATCATGTTTGTAGTAACTCAGATATAACCAAATATAATTATTTCAAATCATCCTGGATAATTTTGGTTTAGTAAAACTTTCTAAATGTGACAAATATTTTATAACTTTTCATGATAGCAAATAAAACTATATCAAGTCCCATTCAGACTATTCCTTGAATATTATTTTCTCATGAAACATGAGAATATCACATGTAATGCTCTGTTTATCAACATGGTTGACTACAGAATTTGGAATGTTACTCCCTGAAACAGTATATTGATCTGATAGTACACCATTTATCTTCCTCAATTAATATTTTCCCATTCAATTCACCCATTTATCCAGCATGGATGCCAGTTAACTGAGAGCTTACTTGCATTTATCAGGCATCTACCAATCCCCATGGGTGCCAGTTAACTGAGAGTCTATGGTAGTATATATTTAGCATATGACTCAGTGATGCTGCAACTATATATTATTCAAAGGAAATAAAAACATACCTACACAAGACATGCATGGATATTTATAGCAGCTTTATTTACAATAAGAAAAAGTTAGAAACAATCCAAATGTCTGTAAGTAGGTGACTGGATCAACAAACATAAAACACAATGGAATGATAATCAGCAAGGATAAAAAACTGGTGAATGACTGATAACACACAAGCATATGGATGAATCTCAAATTATTTATACTAGGTAAAAAGATGCCAGATGAAAGTATAAATACTACAGTATTCCGCTCATATAAAATTCTAGAATATAGAAACTAATCTATAGAGACTTAAACAGAAAACAGGATAAACTGCAAAGGCACAGACTATTAGGGGTGATTGAACTGTTTGTTTGTTTGTTTGTCTTAATTGTGATTGTGGCTTCCGTATTTAACACAACTCTCAAAACTCAATGCATTGTATATTTTACATAGATGCCTTATAAATATTAATTGAAATTAAAAGATATTACTGTAAATTTAATTCTAGGAAAGAAAAGAAAGTTGTAGCTTATTTCATTGTTACTGTTTATGAAAATACAGTATTTGTAAATGAGATTATGGGTATTATATAAACAAAGCACAATTATGGCATATCAGGAGAGAGAAAAATGATAATAAAAGTGTGTATATCTAAACTGAGGTCAAAATATTGACCATAATAATAATAATAAACAGAAATGGAATTGATTACCTTATCAAAGAATTTTAATAAGAATTTCAGATTACCTATAGAGAAGCAAATTTTTTCTTTAGCCTACCTAAAGCTACTAACTAATATAATAGGGCCTCAGTTTTTAAGAAATGACTACACTATTTATACAGTGAGTAAATCTGCATTTTGGTATGACAGGTACTCCCCATGCTGTTCTCCTTCCCTTTAGTGAAGACTGGTTATAGTTAAAAATGTAACTATAAAAATAATCTTACCTGCACAGTCAATATTTTCTTCTCCTGGGTATCTCTGAATTCTACTTGCTTTTACAACTGATCATCATATTATGCTTTCTGTGGCGTGACACAACAAATGCACCTGGGAAAGAGCAAGCTGGCCTTCCTTCTGCACCAGGTTCCAGTGGGAAAACTAGCAGTTAAATTCTGATTGAAGTTTTAGAAATGACACCACTGAAAGTTGCAGGAAGAACACAGTATATTTGAACAAGTAACATGCTGAGTATTGACGGGTAAGGAAACACATTTAAAAAAGAGAAAATGATATCTGTGATATTTAGCAAGACTTTATCAGCTATTATGCCAACAGAAAATGGCTTGCATGCCTGGATGCTATTTTCTAGCTTTGGGAGAAAAGATCTTCTGTGTGGTATATGCCCTTGAAAGAACTGATTGTCCTGTTTACAAAAATAAGTACTATTAAAAACAGAAATGGGTGTCATTGAAAAATAAATGACTGTCAAGCCAAAATGTTGTAGAGATTTGTTTATTTCTACTCTCTGAGACATATTGTAAATGTTCAGAGATAACAGTTTGCAGTTTTAAATTATTATTCTTGTAAAATATCAGATTTTGCAGTCTCAGAGAAGTTCTTCCGGTAGAACATTGTTAAGGTTTAGGCATTTCTAGTGAAGTTTTTAGTATTCACCTTTTGAGTTGATTGATATGAATGGGAGAAATGAGAAACAATAACAAAATCAACCAAAGAAAAGAAGCTCTTAAAAATGGATTATGGGGAAGCCGGGATGGCTCAGTGGGTTAGGCACTCACTTTGCAGCCCCGGGGACCGAGGATCGAATCCCGGCCCCGGCCCATGCGGAACCATATGCTGAACTGGGAGCTCCCCTAGTTCAGTTCTCTCTCTATCTCTGTATCTCTCTCTCTCTCCCTCTCTGTCAAAAATAAATAAATAAATAAATAAATAAAAACAAGAAATGGATTATAAACAACATTCTAATGATAGTTAATATTACAGTATTTTCATTAAAATGCTGGGACTACAAGAATTTATAATATGTGTACTACTCATGCTGTTGAGATTTCTATACTTACAGTAATTTTATTTGTATTTTGTTATAGAATTATGTTCTTAATCTTTGTAAAAAATTCCTAAAAAGCTGTATAATTCTGTTATATAAACAAAATTTTTAAAAATCAATACAACTGCAGTTTGCAGCATCTAATTTAAATATCTATAGGTCTCATAACTTTACCTGATTATAAGTGAATAGCTACCACATGCAAAGCACTTAAGTAATGGAGAATGCAAACTATTTAGGACTAGGTCCTTGTCTTTGAAGAGATTACAATAACACGGAATAACACAGATACACAACTGTGAGGCAAAACATTTTATCACAGGAATTTATGCTAATTATATAGAATTATAGATCATTTTCTCTGTTTCAAAGTTAGCTTAAGTAATCATAACAACCATCATAGGGGTTATGCCATTTAAGCAGATTCTTATCCAGTGTATAGGATTTCAGTGAGTGACATTAGAAATAAAATATATCCAGGAAGAAGCAATGGCAGAAGCCAGGACATGGACATAGGAAATAAAAGTGTATTTAAAGTGGTGAGCCTTTCATAGGTTTGTTGGCGATGAACAGTTCATGTAGGGAAATAGCAAGAAAAGACAGGTAGGTTAGAACTACAGTGGAAATCTGATATGTGGTATTCTTTCTAATTTTGAAAGCTATTTAGGTCTTTTCAAAAGCAAATATAAAATTCTTTGGGAAAAAAAAAAGGTTGATAAGATCCAAAAAGAAATCACATTACATTTGTACATAAAAATATTCTGTTAAAGTTGTTATATTCTGCCCAGGGAAATAAATGTCCCATCCATTCCATTTAAGACATACAAAGCATACTTGTAGTAGCTTGGATCACTCTTGAAAGCCTCTGGGATCCGGGATAGTTATTCGAAAAAAGATTTGTAACTGATTAAGAAAGATGAGAGAGTAGTACTACCACCAACAACAAAAATGTTATCTCTAATAAGAGATAACTATATTGGAATTTTTTGTAGGGATAGCAAGGGTATTACGTAATGTCATGCTGACCAAAAAGTGAGTGAGATATGTTGCAATCTGTTTCTTCTGATTAAAAACTAAGCACGAGATTCCTATTTCTGGCTTATATCTTCTAGCACTTCCACCACAAACGCTGAGAAAAGATGAATAAAAGATATAAAATTACTGTTTGTAGAAATTGGAAAGCCAGAAAGGGAAATGCAGAAAGTTCAAATTAACATTTAAGGCCACTTTAACCCTAGACTGATTGCAAAATGGCTAGAAATTGAACAGAATATTTAATGATCACAGAAGACTGGGCAAACAAAAACTGGAGACCCTAATGTGCCAAGAAGAAAAGATTCTTAAAGTAGCAGTCTTTCAATTGGGATATTCCAAGGACTACATGGTGGGAAAAAAACCATATTGAAACATACATATTAGCTTCCATAAATATTAAATCTGGGTTTGAAACACTTGGATTAAAGTGATTCATCTTTCCGTCAAAAATATATAAATCCTCTCTAAGTAACGTTATTCAGAGTCTCAAAGTTTCCCTAATTTCTTATATAAAAGATCTGCCTTTCACTTAATAAAAATGAAAATTGTGGGGAAGCCGGGATGGCTCACTGGGTTAAGCGCTCACTTTGCAGCACCGGGGACCAGGGATCGAATCCCGGCCCTGGCCCGTGCGTAACCATAAGCTGAACTGGGAGCTCCCCCAGTTCAGTTCTCTCTCTGTCTCTGTCTCTGTCTCTCTCTCTGTCAAAAAACAATAAAAATAAATAAATAAATATTTAAAAAACGAAAAATGTAAAAATATAAAGAGACCAAATATCAAGAAGAAAAAAGTAATAAGATTCATAGAAGATGCAGCTATTAAAGGTGTCAGATTCAGATTTTAAATTAAATAGAGATAAATATTTAAGAAACTAGATGAATTGAAGAATTTCAATAAAAAATTTGAGCCTGCAAAAAGAACAAAATAGAAAATTTGTAACTAAAAATATTAGTTAACTAAATTTAAGAAGCTAATATATAAGTTTATTAGCAACTGAAGAGAAGGCTAGTGATTTGGAAGTTAGGTCAGAACAAGGTGGCCACCACTCTCATGAGCAGAGGCTAGGCTGGGAAAGTTGTAACGGCTTGGAGGTGTCCACTGTTTCTTTCCATGTGATCTCTCCACATGACTGTCTAGGGCTTCCCTACATCATGAGCATCCTGAGATAGTCGTGATGTAGTTGCTGCTTCATCCAAATGAGTGTTTCCAAAACCAGGCAGAAACTGCAGGGCTTCTCACGATGTTGCCTCAGATGTTATTCAGCACCATTTCTGCCCATTTAAATTCAAGTATCAGGAGATACAGCCCATTTCTGGGGTCATGTCGGGTGGTTAAAATCATTTTTTTCCCTCAGAATGGAGGATATCTATATTTTTGTGTACCCATTGATTTTTATAAGACATATTCCACTAGTCTTATTTCCTGTTTCTTCATAGAAGATTCTTGAAGTCTGAGTGTTTTCTTTCCATGTGTAGCCACAGAATTCAATATAGACACCAGTATCCAAAAAGGTCCTTGATTATTTCATGTACAATTGAATTTGATTGCAAAAATTCTACTTCTGATTATTTTCATTTTAGCCTAGGTATTTAAAAAATTAATATTCTAATGTCCAAATGACATTATCACATAATTTTACTACTTATTGTATTAAGAGCCACACCACCACAAATTAACCTGAGTTCTTGCTTATTTGCTTATCAGAGTTGCTCGTACCTCCTCATAGACTTTGGAAAAACACAATTTCTTCTCATTTTTCCCTTTGAGGCAATTTCCTTTCCTGAAGTCAAATTTTTCTCTCAAGAAGACAAGCATGCCAACAAACAATTCTCCTTTCTCTATTGACATTTATACTGAGGTCTGGCATTGTCACTACATCAGCTGCTTTCAATTAAGTTTCCCTGGCTGTTGCTGGGTAAATGAATCAACATCTTGCTTTAGATACGGCCCCAAGTCTTTTAAACATGAACCAACATCATATAAACAATGTAATGCAACAGTTATAAGTTCAGTAGACTTTTTTTTTTTTTTACTGCATACACCTATTAGTTTAAGCTCTTATTTTATCTCACCAAATACAGGCTTACACCAATTACATTTTTAATATTTGCATTATTTATCCTATTTCTGAAATAAATAAACAAGATTGTTTTTGTATATTGTCACATGGTGCTTTTCACATTGAGACATTAGTGAATTTAGTTGCTAATCACAGAACACTTGAGTAAGAAAAATCCGTGAAATAGATTTCCTTTTCATTTTGAAATGTATTCACTCATTGGGATGCTGCTTATTTACAGGAGCTGCCTGTGGTAACTCACAGTGGGTGTTCCAGGGCTGATAAATTCATTTCAATAAGTTTATGCTCAAATTAGCATAAAAAGAACAATACCAGCCATTTGACAGAATGCTTTCTTTTGAGCACAGAAGCAACAGGAGTACTTATGTGTTGTATAGTTCAAAAATATCATTTGAAAATAATGGCCTTTAGTCTCTCCTTAAGGTCCAAGAAAAATACAGGCTGCCAAAAGAAATTTTAAAAAATCTTAAATGGAGGGAATAAAGCTTACAGGTTAAACAGATTTCAAAGAGGTTTTGAACAGTGTTAATTATGGGCAGCAACATTAGGAGGTTAGTTTGTTTTTGTTTTGTTTTTAATAAAAAGAATTGCAGAATACATAAAAATATTTGAGTATCTCTGAGATAGAGCTACTCTTAACCTTCAAGAAAGTTAGGAACATATTGGTCATTTGATGGATTCAGTGATGTTCCAAGAAGAGATGACAGAAAATACTACATGATCTCTTATGTCTTCTCTGCTTCTTTGTGCTAATACCCAAGACTAAAGACTATGTTATGGGTCAAAGCACAGTTACACAGTGAGAAAAATACTATCTTATTTATAGTATCATTGAATAACAGTATTCAGAAGAGGTATCAGTTTTGGTTGGGTTTCTTTTTTCTCCCCAAGATTTAAACAGAGGCTAGTGAACATATGTTTACCCAAAGTCACAAATCTTGTAAACTGCGGCATTAGGACATGAACCTAGGTCTTCTGACTTAACTCAACTAAATTTTCTTAGTTCCCAGTAGTCGAATTTTATCCTAAGAAAGGCAGACCTTCTTGTCAAATGCTGCAATAAGTAATACAGTAACATTAAGGAATGCACTGTGTTTACGCATTGAGGCTAAGTACTGTGAAGCTTGTGACCCTAGACACAAAGAGTATACACATATGGAAAGGAGGATGAATTTTATTCACATCCACACTGGTCTTTTTTTTAAACAATTTTTTTTAAATTTATTTTTATTGTTTTTGACAGAGAGAGAGAGCTACAGAGACAGAGACAGAGAGAAGGGGGAGGGCCCAGTACAGTCTCCATAGTTGCACATCATGGGTTTTTCCACATAGTTTCATTCCACAGGTGGGCATGGGGCTACATGGGGCAGGAACTGGGCCGGGGTCTCACCCTCGTGAGAAGTGAACTGGGGGCACTCCCCAGTTCAGCACATGGGTCTATATGGGCCAGGGCCGGGATTCAATCCTTGGTCCCTGGAGCTGCAAAGTAAGTGCTTAACCCACTGAGCTGTCTCAGCTTCCCCACACTAGTCTTTATCCATAGATTGTTCATCCTGGCAAGGCCCTTACAGGTTGTCTGGCTTTCTACAACAGGAAAACAGAGACCAAGGTAGGATAAGTTATCTGATAACTGCAAATTTGTGACAAAGCAGGAACCATAACCCACCACTCCCGATTTCACTTCATTGCATCATGCTGTCATCCTTCCTTCGTTCAGAGAACTTCAGTGAGTAGAACACTGTAGAAAACCACTCTTAAGAAGAGAAGGGAAGTTTTGCCACATATTAATCCAGTGAATGAAAATATATCAGTCAGGAAAATTTGTTCCAGATTTTATGGTTCATCCAAAGGAACATACCTTGATGCTTCGTGACTACAGAGTTATGATTACACAAGATAAACAATTATTTTCAAAGGACTAACTTTCTATCAGTCACTCAGCAATAAGTAAGCATCTGTTTTATTTGAGTTGATATGGGAAAGAATGCAGAAAATATTTAAAAAATAAAACTATACATTTTAAACCATAGTTTTAAAACATGTGTTCAAACAGCATAAAGGAGACAGAAAAATCTCACTTGAAAAACATTGATGTGATAGAAAATTAAAAATGTGACATTATTATTGTATAGTTGCTACAGGAAAGAGATGATGGGGGAATAAAATGGAAGATAAAATTCAAAAGGTGGAAAATGAAACCTGGATGATCACCTTGCTGCAATAAATGTGTTAAAATAATTAGTCCCCTCCCCAAAGTCATATTTTAGAAAGCCAATCAGAATTCAGAATGCTGATGTCTGATTTAGAAGGACCACATAGTATCTCCTAGCTCAGCCCTTAGCTTTTGGATAACCCTTTTTTATTGAAGCAACAGAGGACAAGGCAGTTAAAAATACTGGCACATTATAAATGGATAGCTACCAACATTTAATCAAATTCATCAAGGTATTCACCAACTCGAGATGCCTCTCGACTATGAAAATACAATATACCTCCTGTGCTTTAGGTACATCTCAAAGTAGATCACCAGATCTATTTTTTAATTTATATTTTTTAATTTATTTTTTTTCAATTACATTTGACATATAATATTGGTTTCAAGTGTATAGCATAATGGTGAGACATTTATATAAATAACAAAATCCTCATTCCGACTTATTTCATTCTCATCTGACACCATATACAATTATTACATTTTTGTTTATTATGTGCCCTATGCTGCACTTTATGTCCCTGTGACTATTTAGTGACTATGAATGTGTACTTGATTGCTTCTTCTTTTTCATCAACCCCTTCAGCTCACCTCCCATCACCTCCATAAATCTAGTACCCATCTGATACCACACACTATCATTGCAACATTTTTTACCATATTGCCATGCTACGTCCCCATAAGTATTACTTTGTAACAACCAAACTGAACTTGCCATTCCTCTCCCCTTATTTTACCTATACCCGCAATCCTCCTCCCCTCCACCACATCTATTTTTGAGCTCAACTTCTGTCAGTTAACTTCGCCCTTAGGCAGGATGCTGCAGTCACTCTAAACCCCAAGTCATCACATCACTAAGTCCAGAGGAAGAAAGTCTCTTCTTATAGGTCCTCTGAGAGACAGAGAAGCTTATGCTTACGGAAATCCTAGCAAGTTTCCACAAATATTATTGTATCCCATTTCAGTGGGTTTTATGCCCAGCCTTTCACCGTGGACAGTGGGATAGGATATATTGATCAACTGAAACTCATGAGGATCATTGACTGGAAATGGAGGTAGGGTCAATTCTAGGGTATAATGTGACCAAAAATAAAGAATAGGTAAATTCATGTGATAAGATGAAAATATTGTTGAAAGCAGAAAGGGGAGAATGAATGATGGAATAATGTATTAGAGTAATGCTAATGGCTAACAAAGAAACACAAAAGTGAAAACTGGTATAAACAGGCTTTGCCATCTTCAACACGTGCTTCTCAAGGTGGCCCTGAACATCCTCTTTATTACAGTCCTCTAGAAGGGGAAAAGACCATTTTTTAAACAGGCTATGAAAGGGTAATTTTAATTCTTTTCCATTGAAGTATAAAAACACGTAAGTTTATAAAACACAAGTAAATTATGACCCATATAACCACCATTCAAGTCAAACAGTAGCTTCAAGTTCCCTCATGTCTCCTCCCAATCACTACCTCTTCCCTCTGACCTAAAGGTAACCCTACTTTTGACGTCTAACATCACAGATTAGTTTTGCCTTTTTATGAACTTTAGACCAGTGGTGCTCACTATTTTTGCTTCAATTCCATTAACAAGAAGTCAGTCACACAGACAAATCTGCCTGCAAGGGGGGTATGCCCACTCGGGCTATTGTGAGCAGCTGGCTATAGGAGAGAGCCAAGAAGTATCTACTGTATTCTTCATGAGTGCCCTCGATTTATTTTCTCCTCCCAAGATCATAGCAAAATAAGGGCCCAGGAGCTAAACTGTAAAAACACATATTCTTCTATACAAAATCGGGGAAGAGATAACCTTCATTAATGTTCTAATACTTTTTGCCCTTTCGAAAAGTGAGTTACTTTTAAGTAAATCCAAACTGAACCAAGATTCTCTCTATAAGGTCACACTTGCACTTCTATATTTTTGAAGGAAAAGGTGAAAAGTGAAAGAAGGGGTGGAGCCACTTAATCTGCCCTGAACTATCCAGTAGTAAGACTCATATATATGAATATTATTATTTATTGATGTTGAGTCAGGAAAAACTGGATGGGAAATATTGCCTCAGTAAGTTTGACAATTCTGTCCTAACTCAGCTTTTGAGTGTTATACTTTTACAACTGCAATAGACAAATTGGTGTCCCTCCCAAAATCTGTATGTTGAAGCTCTCACCCTCAATGGGACAGTATTTGGAGGTAGGACCTTTAAGGAAGTAATTAAGTTTAAATGAGGTCATAAAAGTGGGGCCCTAATTTAAAAGGACAGTTGTCCATAGAAGAAGAACAGACACCAGAGTGCACAAGCAGAGAAAAGGCTATGTGAGGACAGAGCAAAGGGTAGGGGGCATCTGGAAGCCATGAAGAAAAGCCTCCCCAACAATTAATCCTGCTGGCCCTTTGATCTTAGATTTCCACCCTCCAAAATAGTGTGTAAACAGATTTCTGTTGTTTAAGCTACCCAGTCTACGGTTCTGTTGTGGCAGCCTGAGAAGATGAATACAACTGTCCTCTGGCAATATGAGTCCAATTATTGTATCTTAGGTGTGTTTTTCACTCACCTTTGCCTCTGTTTCACCCCCATCTGTAATTCCTTTCACTTTTCTCTTTGCTTATAATAGAAATCTTTCACTATATAACCCAAGACCTGTATATTTGTGAAGCTTCCTTGAACATTATAGTACACTGAGAGCTTACTTGCCATTCCTCTTGTTTTATAATCTGTGCTAAACTGGCTATAATCCCATATCTCTAGTGTCTACCTTTCTCTATAAGCAGCCTAAGCTCCTTGAGTTCATAGGCTAGGTATCCATCCACCGAAGAACATCTGTAAATCACTACATGTAAAATGAACCCAGAGGTATTTCAGGTAAGTACAGGAAGGAGCAGCATTTGACCTGGAATGAGGTTGAGTTTTCATGAATGGAGGCTCTTAGTAATAACAGCTATCTGCAGTACTATACTACTCTCTTACTTAAGACTCAAAACAACTTTATAAGGTATACTATTTCAAATAAGAGAAAACTGAAATTTAGATTGGTTAAATAACTCATCTAAAATTATATAACTTCATGGCAATATTTTTCATGCTTTTTCAATTATCACACACTGGCATTTCCTATAACGTACCATCATTTTAAATATTTGCCAAATAGAAAATAAGGACCTATCATTTCTTCCTCTTCTTCTTCTTTTTTTTTTTTTTTTTTACTTTTAATGTCACTAGAGTAACTTCATCAGATTAACTAACCATAGATTTATGAGTATATTTGGGTATCAGCATTCTGAAAAAACTTAGAATAAGAGGATTTAAAATAGTGGTTTCCTCGGGCAAATGAACTTATCCTTTAGTTCATTGTTCTCCCCTCACTTGCTTGAGGTTATTTTATTATTTCACTGAGGCATCTACAAATATCTTTGTAACCATTTTCAAGGTTTAAAATATCTAGTTCTTAACTAAGGGTGCCCTAGGGAGATAGCCCCATGGTGAATGGCTTTGATGAACACATTTTAAAGCCTTTCTAACTATATTATAGCAAAACATGCACGTTGGGTTTTCAGTTAAAAGAGGCCTTTTCTTTAAGGGAAAAAAAAATTGCTTTATACACTGTGGAGTTATAGACACCAATCCTAGGTTTAACTGTAGTCATATTTTATCTTTCTGTTCAAACCAATTGATTTAGGTCACTGCAAGCTGAGAACTGCAATATGCAATGCCCTTATGTATAACTTTGGTTGTGTGGGCTATTTAATTCTGTGATCAGATTTATGGGACTATCAATGCTAGGGGAAAGGGAAAGTGTGAGGAATCACATCATAGTTCTTGTTTGGCAAACCTCCTCCTACAAACAAGACTTTAATAAAAGACACACAAAGGTTCTTGATTATAAATAATAATCCCCAACGAAGAAGAAATGAGTTATAAAGGTATAGTCTAGAAGCCTTTGGTTAAATATTGCTGTGCTATAAATATTTCTGCAATTTTAGTTGGGTGAAAAATGCAAGGCCTGTATTTGTCCTACTTCTTAAAATTACATTACAACTTTAATAGTCCTCTTGTTTATTTGGTATTTGCCTGTAAAATGTGTCCTGAACCAGAAGGTCACTTGAAAACAATTATGAAGTCACAAAGCTTGAGAGGTCCTTCATTTCATAATTGTGCTGTTTCTGTCCTGGGTAGCGCTTTTGGCTTTCAAAATGCAGTAACCCCATTTTCTCCTCACACTGACCCTTCCAATCCATTAAAAGCTTTGTTTTGCATCTTCTTCCTGCTATCAATAGCAGTTACTGTCAGAGAGTAGCCATCCCACTCTCTGAGCTCCAAGCAATGATATTTATTTACAAGAAATCAAATAATTTTAAACAGAAAAGTTATTTTATCTTATGCACAACGCTGAGTTTTACAATTCCAACTGCCCAAAGCTTCAGTTTCACCTGCTTGCAAACTTAATGTCCCTACAAATTGCCTCAGGACTTCATATATCTTTTTATCCATGTACTGTAATTGCAGTTTACTCTGGAATGTTCAATAGATACATTCATCAATACCTACCAGTTTTACTTCAGCACTTTTTGGAGTAATGATTAACTCTACTATATTCACATAGACTGATCTTTTTCCCCAGGGCAATTAGTTTATATATCGCCATAGAAGATCATACCTCCTCTGAAACATACCTTGGCACCTTAGTGTGGCCCTTGGTTACAACTGAGAAGCCTTTTCCTACTTAACAAATGAGAACACTGTATGCTTGAGCTGTTCCTAATTAGGTTACTCTGTATCTCTCTAGGTGACTTATTAACTATGACTCAGCTTTTCTCAAACTGATTTTTGTTTTTAAATAAAAGAATCAAACCATTTTGACAAAACACCAAAATAATGCCAAACAATCTCATGTACAGACCTGTTAACAACAACTAAATAGGTTTAATCAAAATTAATTAATCAAACTCACTGAAATTTCAATTTATTGAAATGCAACTGCAAAACAGTTTTTATGTTTCTAGTCATTGCTACCAATGGTGCTTTGAAACTTTAACTTTGCATAGTAAGCTTCACAAACATTAATTTAGAACGCTTTCATCATTTTTCAGGTACTTTCTGTTATTAAAACTGTTTAGAGGGTTAAGCACTCACTTTCCAGCCCTGGGGAAAGGAGGATTGAATCCTGGCCCTGGCCCTTGCAAACCCACATGCTGAACTAGGATGTGTCTCCTATTCAGGAGGCCCCCAGTTCGGTTCTTGCCCCCTGGTTTGGTCCCTGGATTGAAGGGTTGTGCCCGCAGCCCAATTCCCACCCAGCACGACCCCCACCCACCTGTGTGGAATGAAACCATGTTGAAAACTGATGACATACAACTCTGAAGACTGCTCTGGGCCCTCCCCCTTCTCTCTGTCTCTGTCTGTCTGTCAAAATCAAAATAAAATAAATCTTTAAAAAAAAAGTTTAGTACTGATAATATTTTAATTACATATTGGATGCAAACCTTCCTCATCCTGCCAGTCATTGGGATTGCTAACCTTGCTCATGAAACATTGGCTGAGATGTAGGTAAGTAAGGTAGCATTCTTAGAGTGCCCCTCCTTGTTTTCTGAGCATGTCTTTCTGATGTTGTAGCAGGGAAGGAGAAACAGCCCTGGTTAAGCCACTGTCCTTTCTAGGAATCATAATTGTTGCTGCTTTACTTTACATGAGCATCCTGTGTGCGTGGTGGTGAGGTTGTGTTACCCTTCTGTTGTGAAAGTTCTCACCTCCCATGAGGGAGGCCCTCAGTTATGTTCCCACCTCATGTGGCCATACATCCACCCGTGTGGAATGAAACCATATGACAACTAATGATGTACAACTAAGGAGACTACTCTGGGCCCTCCTCTCTTCTCTCTCTCTCATTTTTTCTCAAACAATGAAATAAATCTTAAAAAGAAGAAGAAGAAAAACCACTGCTTTTCATATCTACTCTAGTTCTCAGGCTGCACTCAAGTTAAGCACATTTCAAAGCCTTAAAAAGTACCTCACTATACCTGAAAAATAAACAAAGTGTACTAATAAAATAACCTTATGTAACTGGGATATCTTAGTTTCATGCTACTATGAAAAGTAAAGGAAATTAAATTTTAAGAACGTATTTGAAAATGCCCTGAAAGTTCATTGTTGAATCTCAGCTAAGGAAATTAAAATGTGACCATAGTTCACAGAATGTACTATTTTAGCCCCTTATTTTGCTCACAGGCTGAGGTTTCTCAAAAGATTACAAAATTAATAAAAAGTAAAGACAATACAAGAAATAAAAAGCTAAAATACTAAATAAGCATGAGTTCAAAGTGAAAAGAACAGAAGGCTATATTTTTCTTAAAAACATAAATGGAGATTCAGAGGGGCAAGGTAACTATACTTTATGATATAGCATAAAATAGGGTTTAGAGATTTATCAGTAATTAAAAAAAACAGTAAAATACTTAGAATAAAATTTAACTAAGGAGGTGACAGATTTTTACTCTGGAAGTTGCATGACATTCGTGAAAGAAATCAAAGAAGGAAAATAAATTGGAAGGTATTCTGTGTTCATGGATTAAAAAAATTAATATTGTTAAAATATCAATGCCATCAAAAGCCATGTATAGATCAACACAATTACTGTCATGATTCCGATGGAGTCTTTTACAGAGGTAGAAAAACACTTCTAAAATTTATATGGAACCACAAAACACCCCCAAATAACCCAAAAAATCCTGAGAAAGAAGAACAAAGCAGAAAGCAACACACTTTCTGATTTCAAGCTATACTACAAAGCTATATGCTATTAGCATTAAAACAAACAAACATACCAATGAAACTGAATCAAGAGCCCTGAAATAAACCCAAGTACATACAGTTGTACAAATATTTGACAATAAAGTCAAGAATACTCAATGGTCAATAGTTTAGTGGTTACCTGAGAACAAGGGGGGAGGGGGTGGGGGAGGCGGGAGGGGGAGCTGAATATATGGTGATGGAAAGAGTTGTATACTTGGAACCTATATAATTTTTACTGACCAATGTAACCCTAATAAATTTAACAATTAAAAAAAGAAGAATATTCAGTGTAGAAAAAATAGTCTTTTCAATAAATTGTGTTGGGATAATTGAGTATTCAAAGTAAAACAATGAAGCTGGACCCTATCTTACATAATTCACAAGAATTAACTAAATATGAATTCAAGATTTCAATGTAAGATCTGAAACCATAAAACTCATAGAAAAAAACAAAACAAAACAAAACAGAATAAAGCCTTTGACATGGATCTGGTAATAATTTTTTGGATATGACACCTAAAGCCAAACAACAAAATAAAAAATAAACAAATGCAGCCATATCAAAATAAAAATCTCTTTAACAAGAAACCATCAACAAAGTGAAAAGATAACCTATAAAATGGAAAATAATTGCAAACATATATCTGATAAGATGTTAATATCTAAAGTACATAAATAACTCATACAGTAGCAAAAATAATAATAAACCAATTAAAAAGTAGGAAAAGGACCTGAATAGGAATTTCTCCAAAAATTATACAAAAAGTCGACATGTATATTACAATGTGCTCAATATCACCAGTCATTAGAGAACTGCAAATTAGAATCAGCGAGATATCATACTGTATACCTTAAACTTATACAGCGATTAAGGTTGATTATTTCTCAAAAAAAAACTAGAAAAATGGGAGGAAAAAAAGACAAGAGATAAATGATGGTGTGCTTGTGGAGAAAAGGGATCCCTTAGGCATAATCAGTGGGATTGTAGATAGTATACCCACTATGGAAGACACTATAAAGGATCCTCAAAACATTAAAAATTACAACTACTATGAAATCCAGCATTTCCACATTTGGGACTATATCCAGAAGAAACAGAAACATTAATTGGAAAAGATGTCTGCACCCCCATGCTCACAGCATCATCCTACCAATAGCCAGGATGAGGAAATGACCTAGGTGTCATCCACAGAAGAACGAATGGATAAAGAAGTCGTGACAACAAAGATGAACTATGAAGGCATTAGGCTAAGTAAGTCAGACAGAAAAAGACAAACACTATGTCATCTCACTTATATGTGGAATCTGACACACAACACACACACACACACACACACACACACACACCCCTACCTACCTACCTATCTACCTACCTACCCACCTACTTCATAGGAAAAAGGATCAGACCCCAGGTTACCAGAGGCAGAGGGTGGGAGGAGAAGAATATTGGAGGAAGGTGCTCAAAAGGTATACACTTCCAATTATAAGATAAGAACTACGTATGTAATGTGCAACATTATAACTTTAGCTAACACTGCTGTATAATATATAGGAAAGTTAAGGGAATAAATTCCAAGAGTTCTCATCACAAGGAGAAAAGGGGTTTTCTTATTTTTTTTTTCTTATTTTTATTGTATCTATGTATGAAGATGAATGTTAGTTGAACGCATACGGTAATCATTTCACAATATACATAAATAAAACCATCATGCTGTATGCCTTAAACTTATATAATGATATATGTCAATTTCTCAATAAATCAGGGGGAGAACTCTCATGTATAATTTTAGATTTGTTTATTTATTTCTTTACCGGTCAATTGCTGTTCCTTGTCTTTTAAAGCTATTATTAAATGTCATATTCTTTTTTTTTTTTAAGATTTTTTTTTTTTTATTGTTTTTGACAGAGAGATACAGAGAGAGAGAGAGAAGGGGGAGGGCCCAGAACAATCTCCATGGTTGCACATCGTTGGTTTTTTCACATAGTTTCATTCCACAGGTGGGTGCAGGGCTGCACAGGGCAGGAACTGGGCTGGGGTCTCACCAGTTCAGCATATGGGTCCACACGGCCAGGGCCAGAATTCGATCCTTGGTCCCCGGGGCTGCAAAGTGAGCGCTTTACCCACTGAGCCATCCCAGCTTCCCCAAATGTCATATTCTTAATAAACTGACCCAGTTATCATTTAAAGATCCATTTTCTCTCTCATAATATTCCTTTTTACCAAGTCTATTTTGTCTGATCCTAATGTAGTCACACTGTCTTTCCCAAGCTTAGTGTTTGCGTGGTATATTTGTATGTGTCTATCCTATTTTACTTTTAAATATAAACGTGTTTATATTTAAACACAGTTTAAATATAAAATATTTAAATATTTTATATAAATATAAACTGTGTTTATATTTAAAATCAATCCCTTAAATTGGATAGTTGGGTCTTTCATTTCTAACCCAATTTGACAAAAGCTGCTTTTTATTTGGATTATACTTAATTTTCATTTAATGTATTTATTTGTATTTGTGTATTTAAATCTACCATGCTGCTATTCTTTGTTTTTCTATTTCCCCTTTCCTTTTTGTTGTTTCTTTATTCTTCCTTTCCTGACTGGATGTTTCTAGGAATATGAAATAAGGGGAGTGGAGACAAGAAAGAGTTTAATCAGGCTTTTAAACGTTGATATTCTAACTTTTAGCTATACCTCATTGCATTTTGTTTGGAATGGTTTCTTTAGAGATCAAAATATTCATCTTTAGTTTATCACAATCTTCTTAGAGTTAATATTATATCACCACATGTATAATACAAGAACCTTGCAAGAGTATAATTAAATAAATTCCTCTTCTTTGTGTTCTATCTACCCCAGCTTCAGTTCTATGTGCCATACATTTTATTTGTGTGTGCT
Source organism: Craseonycteris thonglongyai (assembly GCA_004027555.1). Lineage (NCBI taxonomy): Eukaryota > Metazoa > Chordata > Mammalia > Chiroptera > Craseonycteridae > Craseonycteris > Craseonycteris thonglongyai. The sequence goes on from PVKE010011227.1 coordinate 23,478, forward strand.
ATAAACTCCATGAAACATTATTTTTTGCTTTTCATCAATTATCTTTAAAGTAATTGAAGAAAAACATTTTATGTTTACTCACTTATTCACTTTACTTAATCTCCATTCTAATAGATATTAATTTTCATCTGATATTATTTCCTTTCTGCCTAAAAAACTTTATGAATACTATGCTTTCTAGAATGGGCCCAATGTCAACAAATGCTTTCAGCTTTCATTTATCTAAAACTGTTTTGATAGACCCTCATTTTTTAAAGGCAATTTTCATCGGGCACAGAATTATAAGCAGACAGTTTTTGCCCATCACTTTCAATATACAATCCATAATTTATGACCTCCATTATTTCTGTTGCAGAGGCAGCTGTCATTCTTATAGCTGTTCTGCTGTCTTTTTCCTGCATTTTTTCTCTCTGGCTGCTTATAAGATTTTCTCTTTCCTCTTTAGAATTCACAAATTTTACTATACTCAACTTATGTATAATTTTCTTTTGGTGTATCTTTTTTGTTGTTGTTGAGGTTCACTGAGCTTTCTGGACTAAGGAGTTTTTCAAAATCAAATTTGGGGAAATTATGACTATTAATTCTTGAAATATTTTTCAGTCCCATTTTCTCTCTTTTACCCTTCTGAGAGTCCAATAACAAAATGTTTTTCCTCTCAATACTGCCCAATATATCATTGAGGCTAGGTTCATTACTTTTCAATATTTTATTCTCTTTGTGCTTCAGTTTGGATAATTTCCATGGATCAATTTTCAATCTCACTGATTCTTCTATTATTTCAATAGAATGTCAATACTATAGTATGGATTTGTTGATTTGGGGTACTGAATAATGCAGTTCTAGAATTTCTATTTTGCTGTTTATAACAGTTTTCATATCTCTTTTAAATTTCTCATTCCTTTATACATTATGTTCACCTATTGCTATGGTTTATTTGTAATATTTTTCATATGCTGATTAGAACATATCAGTCGTCATTGGGTCTTTTTCTATTTTATATCATGACTGGGCATGTGCAGACACTGATAATAATAGGTTATACACAGTCTGTATTCTATTACCTTCTTCTGAAAAGTACTGAATTATGATCTAGTATATGATTAAATTACTAATAGATCTCTTTCACCTTCTAGGTCTTAGTTTTAGGTTTTATTATAGCAGGTCTATTTCTGTTGGCCCTTACTTATGCAGTGTAGCCACAATAATGGGAAATAACCCTTCCTCCAAAGGTCTATGGCCGCTCTGTCGTTTCAGAGCAAATCCTGATGTGTTCAGTGTCCTAACACAGTCGAATTTGAACTTCAACTTGTGAGCACCACACAATTGTTGCTAACTCTGCTCAGTTCTTTCAACTTCTAATTATTGCTTTGTGGTATGCCTTAGATTCTTGCCCCATACGTGTGCAGGTGAAGAATTAGCCTTCAGTTTTCTTTTAAATATATTTTGCAGAATTGATTATTATAAATAGGAGCATTAGTTTGACAAAGCTACTATGCCCCATCACTGGAAGCTGGAAGTTCTGTTTTAAATTAAGCAAAATAAGCCAGACAGAAAAAGCTAAGAACCACATGACTTCACTCATCTCTGGAATATAAAACTGAAAGCAACAAAGAGAAACAAAACCTTATGGACACAGTCAATAGTTTAGTGGTTACCTGAGGGTAAAGGGGGAAAGAGGTAGGAGAGGAGGGAGAGGGTGGGAGAGAAGGGAGGGAGTGGGAGAGGAGGGAGGGGGAGCTAGATATATAGTGATGTGGTGAATGCATAATGTAACACATGGACAAGGTACGTGGAGTTGTACACCTAGAACCTGTGTAATTTTTACTAACCAATGTCACCCTAATAAATTTAGCATTAAAAAAATACTATAATACATTTTCTTACTCTTTCAGAAAAAAAATTTTTTTGAAAATATGGAAGAGTATAAATATAAAATTAACCAAATGTTGCATAAAAATAAGAAAATATAAATAAAATAGGGACTTTAGCTATTAATAGTACTCGATATTGCTTCACTATAACAGATATGCTATACTAATGTAAAATTTTAATAATAGGGTAAAATAAGTAGGTGGGGAGTATGTGATAACTCTATAATATCTTCTCAATATTTCTATAAATCTAAAACTATCCAAATCTAAATTCTGGTTTTTTTTAATCACCTGTAATACTTATGATACATATATCAGGTCTTCAAATAATATCATTTCATTTAATATTGTTTTAAGGTTGCTGAGATGCCACAGGAATTTAGCTCTTGTTTATATCAATTAGGAAGGGTAAATTGCTTAACATACCTTAAGCAATTTTCCATGTACTTTACTATGCATTGAATGCATATTCTAATGGGTACATGTTCTTTCATCACATGGATATGTAATAATTTAAATATTTTGCTTTTGTTAGATTTTAGGGTTTTTTCCCCCCATCTTTTGAACTTATTATATTACATTGAATATTTTGGGGCAAACCTGTAGAATTACAATTACTGAGTAATACACAAACCTTTTTATGCTATTGATACATAATTACCAGATTGTTCTTCATAACATTTTGCAGTGAACTTATCTTCTTTCTTATCAAAAGACTGCCTTGTTCATCCATGATTCATTATAACCTGTTATGCTCAAAATATTTGTTGAGATTGACCCAAAGTGAATGAGAATGTATTCTTTTCACTATAATCTTGATACATATTCAGTATTTCATTTTTTACCTTTGCCAATGAGATAAATAAAAATGATTCTCTTTATTTTAATTTGCATTATGGAAATGAAGTTTGATCTTATTACATTTCAGCAGCAATTTGTATTACTTTTTCTTTGATTAATATTAAGTATACATTTGTTCAAACTTAATATATGTGTTGACTGGTGGTTTGGACATAACTACCAGTAACAGATACATCTCTTCGAACAATTGGTCTCTTATGGAAGATACATGTTAAACAAAATCTTGCATGAAGTGTAAGAGGGTTGCTGGAAAAAAGTTCAGCCATTGTCAATATAATGAGTACAGTTACATGGCTGAATGCTTTCTGGACAGCCCTTGTATAGTTACACCTGTGAGACAAAGTGCTGTGAAACTGTATATAAAGGAAAGCAAAAAATAAAAAGACCTTGCAATTACCTAGTCATGTCTTCTGCCCATACTTCTATTAGGGTATTATTGTTTTTAATCACTTACAGTTTACTTAGTGCTCATTGCCCCATATTTTGTTTTGCTTCAATATAGTTATTTATTTCTATATGGAAAAATAAAAATCTAGATAAAAAACCATTATGCATAACTATATACTAAAAATTATTTAAATGCTTTAAGCACTGTACTCTTTCCAGTAAATGTCTATAAAAATGCAGAGTATTCAACCATAAAAAAGAATGAATTTTTACCATTTGTGACAACATGAACCTAGAAGGCATTATGCTAAGTGAAATAAGTTGAGAGAGAAAGAAATACCATATGATCACACTTACATGTGGGATCTAAAGAACAAAATAAACGAACTAACAAAGCAGAAACAGACTCACAGATACAGAGAACAAACTAATGGTTGCCAGAGGCGTAGGGATTAAAAAGTACAAATTAGTAATTAAAAAATAGTCATGGGGATGCTAAAGTACAGCATAGAGAATATAGTCAATAATGTTGCAACAACTATGTATAGTGCCAGATGGATACTAAACTGACCAGGGGGATTACTGTATAAATTATGCAAATATCTAAGCACTATGCTGTACACCTGAAGCTAATATAAAATAATATTTAATGTCAACTGTAACTGAAATAAATGAATACATAATTTAAAATGAATATATGACTTCAAAAAGTAAAAAAGAAATGCAGAATACTGACAGTGTCACACTGACTATTCTCCATTCCACTGACTTCTGCAGCACCCACTTGCTTTAGAACTACAGTGTTCATGATTATTCATGATCACATTGACAGATGCCCTTATATTGAGAATATTTAAATATTTAAATATTCTATTGAGGAACTCTAGGGATTTATAACAAGAATCATTAGCCAGTTCAGTTACAGAAAAGGGCAGGTAATATTTATTATTCCCATAGCACGACTATCATCAGGTAACTGACATCCTTGAAACAACCCAATCTTTACTGTCTTCTCCGTTTCGTTATTCTCTAAAAAAATATCAAGAACTAAAGCATATATGATTGGCAACTTTGCCACTTTTGTCATGTCAAACCAAGGCGAAATCTATTATTCTACAATTTTTCTGAGACTAAAATTCAGTTATATGTGTAACTCAATGGCACAAAAGAAATGTAGGAATGGAATAAAGAACAAATGATGAGCTGAAACTCAATTAACATTGCCTGATAGCGGCATCAAACAATAACACAACTATTAGGAATAATTGGAATCACAGCATAGCCTTAAGGAAGAGCACATGAAATTCAGATAAGGGCAGAGCTGCCATTTTTCAGAAATACAAACTCACAGTGCAAATTAAAGGTGGCCTAGATATCACACTTGTGATAGAAATAGCGTAGTCCAATAGCTTACACCCTATTAAAGTTATTTGTCCACAGTGTTAAAGTTTACTATGACATTTAATAACCATCCCATGAGGAAAGATTTCTGAAATACAAACCAAAGCCAATTTGGAACAAATGGATTATACAATTTTAAGTGAAGCTGTCATGGACATTGCTCTGTCCATACACTTTCTTTCTAAAGTGATGAAAAGTTGTGCCAAGGTACTGTTGGTCAAAGACTTCAAACTCTTGAGGAAACCCTAGTTAACCGCTTATTTCATTCTTGTGTGGATTAGAATTCTTAGGTGGCTCCCAAGATCTCATACCCCTTGGTGTACATATCCAGTAGAATCCACGGGACTGTGAATGGAATAAATTTTACTCTTGGGATTATATTATGTGATATGACAATTTTGAATTTAAGAGAGACGATCTGAATGAGTCTGATGTAATCACACACAACCTTTAATGCAGGGAGCTTTCTCTGGCTGTTGGTTGGAATGGAAATTAGAGATTTGACATGTGAGAAAGATTTGGCCAGCTGCTACTGGCTTGAAGTTGGAGGGAACCAAGTAGTAAGTAATTTCGGTAGCAACTAGGAACTGAGAGAAGTCCCTGATTGAAAGCCAGCAACACACACACACACACACACACACACACACACACACACACACACACATACACACCCACACCCCACCCCACCCCACCCCACCCCAGAAAACCTCACAAATGCAAGGAACTGAATTCTGTCAACTATGCAAGGAACTGAATTCTGTTAACTATGAATCATCTTGGAAGTGAATTCTTTTCCCAAAACATGCAGATGAGAACTCCACCCAACTGACCTCTTGATTTCAGCATTTGAGGTTTGAAGCACAGAGACCAGTCAATCAGTGCCCAGACTTTTCATCAACAGAACTGTGAGCTGATAAATAGTTATTGTTTTATGCCACCACATTTGTAGTCATTTATTATATAGCAATAGGAAATTAATATAATCCCCAAGATTGTTTGTTACAGTCTGTGTGTCATCCCCGGAGAGGGAAATTAAGGGTTATAAATGGTCTGGAAGAAGAACAGTCTTACTTCTTTTCATAGATTTATTTTTTCCCTCATGTTAAAATGCCAAGTCCAGAAGACTATAGCCACAGCTAGGAGAGAGAAAGGAGAAAGAATGGGCTCTTTACGTTGCCTGTGAAAAGAAAAGGGATTAAAAAAAAAAGAAAGAAAGAAAGAAAGAAAAAGAAAAGGGATAAAAAAATACCTGTTGAGGCTTCATGTGGTCCAGCCTGATTCAGAGGGGTAGAAAATCAAACAATCATTTAGAATGAAAATTCAAGTCAAGACAATAAAATGTACATTTTACCAGAGTGGCCCTTGTTCTAGGTTAATTTCTGCACATCAGGATTCATAACTATAAGTATCTGATAGTATAACTATTTTTGAATGCCCCATATTCAATAAATAAGATATTCCAAGTATTGTGGAAGGGTTGATAATTTTTAAATGCCTTCTGGAAATAGTAGTATAAACCCTCCAGGACTTCCTAGAATCAATTGCTGATTATCTCTAATGATTAAACAAGGATGCAGCAAGAGTCAGGCCCCAGCAGAAACACCCTATCTAATTTCTTAAGGAAGTGTTCAGAGAAGGTTTGTTTCTTCACTTCACATGGCTAACACTAGTTGATCGTCCTGCCTTGCAACTTTTGCTTACATCCTGGGAAGGCTGAATCCAAGCCACCATAGCCTAATGGCTGGTAGACTGGCTATTTTTAGAGGCTCATCATTGGTAGTATTTATGAAGAGAAGATAGAAAGACCTGTGTAATAGTCAACCCATCAGTAGGAGAAGCTCTCTAGCTATTTCCCAGGAGTTCTCATTACTTAATAACTCACTGCATTCAGCATCTGGCCCTATGCCTCCCAGGCTCAGGAAGCCTTGTTTATGGTACCCTAGAAGTTGAGTCATTATTGAAGAACAAATTCATATTAAGTAAGCCTAAGGGGATAGCTATGTATCTCTAAAGGCAGAAGTACAGCTGCCATGTGATCAAAACAACTCAGCTTGATCTGACTAATTGATTTTCTCTCCATGGGTATGTCTAAATGTGAAGATATTAATAAAAAAATTGCTATATAAATGTGGAACCAGAACTAAAAGAGTTAAGTTTAAGAGAGAATGATAAATAGCATTAAACTAAAAGCAGCATAGTGCTTAAGATCTGGAACCAGACTGATGGCATTCAGCTCCTGACTCTTCCATTAAACAGTTGTACAGTCTTGATTATGTTACTTTAAGTTACATGTCTGTTTCCTCATATGTAAAATGTGTATGATGATAACAAATACCTCCTTCCCAGAGTATGGCATGAGGTGAAGAGGGCAGTATATTATGCCCAAACTCATCTCTCTTTTCTGTCTCATATTAATGCATTTAAAGCCCTTATAATTATGTATGTTATATAGTAAGCCCTACATAAATATGCTATCACACTAGGCAGGCTGTATCACTTTGTATTCTACTTGGACTATGTCTTAATGGCATTATCAACATCCATCTATTCAAACTGATAACACATATATTCTTTGTTTAAATGTGGTGATAGGGTGGAGGAAGTACCTCACATCATCCAAAAATAAAATAACACTAGGGTGCATTTAAGGTGCATTGGGCACCCATCATGTGATCTGACACTATTCTAAACTCTTTACAAGTATTAAATCATTTAATTTTCAAACATCTATTACCATCTCCATTTTAAAATGAAGTGGCTAAGACACAAAGAGTTTGGATAATTTGCATAAATTCTTACATTTTAAAAGAGGCATGACCAGGATTCAATTTAATCACCCTGCTACTAAAAATGCATATGTGGAGTATAGCAGTTTCTACACCCCCTGCCCCAACACACACACACACACACACACACACACACACACACACTTCAGGAGCTTGTTAGAAATGAGGACCTATAGGCCCCACCCCAGATATACAGGATCAGCACCTTCACTTAGACAAAAGCCCCACAGGACCTGATATGCATCACAGTTTGAGAGGCACAGATCCTTATGGTATCCTGCCTCTCCACGTACTAAGTTATTTAAACTTCACAATAACAATGAGGTAAGATTGCAATATGTGCCATTTATAAGAAAAAATGAAGCCTAAGTAAATTGCCCAATGTCTCCTACCTTGTAAATGGTAGGGCAGCAATTCAGACTGTCTGAGTCTAGAACTCTTGCTCTATCTGAACCACTGTCCTGACACAAGTTTCAAGATAAAGGTTGATAGAAAATTAAGAACAAAATGATGCTTGCTCATTTGTCTGCTTTGCTTTGGGAATATGACCAGCCCCAGAAGGCAGGTCCTGAGTAACTGCCTCAAGATATTTGGATGATCTTCACAAACACTTCAGCTAGAAAAATGTCCCGCTACCAGAATGGATGCCCAACACCCATGCAATTAATCATCTTGAGTTTCAAGCTTCTGCTCCAAATTGTCTCATTTTGAGGGAAAAATTGGCTTCCCTTACACTCTTCTTGCTCTCAGTTTGATAAAAAGAGAAGCAAAGATCATTCACCTGACAGAAAAAGACTATAAAATACTTTGAGAATAGTCAGGTGCCCCCTCCCAAACTCATCCCTCACACACAATTCTTGTGTGTTGCTGAATTCAAAAGAGAAAGCTGAGGTTAGCGGGGAGAGCACTCCGCCAGAGTTCTTGATCCATCTATGCCTTACCTAAAGAAAGAATAAAATTTTGGGATATTCTTTTGAAAGACAGTTTCTTTCCACAAAGGAAACAATTTACCACACTTTGCACAGTACTTTATGTTCAGTATCCAAGTTAATCCTCAGAACTGGGCTAGGAGGCAGGCCCTCTTGTCAATGAAAGGATCACTAAGCGGAAAACCAGAGTTAGAAACCTGCTGTTATTCCAGAGCCCACACACTCTTAACCTTAACCTTAGATTCCAACAGTGACTTCATTAACTTCATATCTCTGTTAAGAGCATGAATCAGACCACATTTGTTTAACTGGATTTTTGATTGCTCTAAAAGAAATAAACCAACCACAACACAGAGACAATTTGGTTTCATTTATCAGCTAATTCACCCGTGTGAGTCATCACTACTTTGTTCAGTCTCTGAATCAACAACAATTTACTGAATTTTAATAATTGCTGCATTCATAGCTCCACCTAGAGCTAAAAGTTATGCCTAAAAAAAATTTGTTGACCATAGATTAGTGCTCTTTTTTCTCATTTAACATGAATAGGACATTCTAACTTAATAAAAGTGTGCTATACATTGAAAATTCAATATAAACATGCTAGCTTCTGGGCCTTGGGCCTCTGCTCCACTTAAAATAAGCTATATTTCATAATGGCATCTTCCATGCATACTGTTTAGAAATTCAGCTACTATCAAATTTAATGTCTGGTAAATTCATGCTTTAGTCCATGCTACAGTTATTCATGCTGGAGTTAACATACTATATTGTATATTTGAAAGTTGCTAGGAGAGTAGATATTACAAGTTCTCTTCATAAGAAAAAAGTTGTAACTATGTGAGCTAATGGATATTAAACTTCGTGTGGTAATCATTTCTCAACATGTACACATATTAAATCATTATGCTGCATGCCTTAAATGTATACAATGTGATACGTCAATTATATCTCAATAAAACTTGAAAAAATAAATGTATGCTTTTAACTAAAAATAAATGCCACGTATAAGCAGTTCGTCTCCTCAGAATTATGAGCCGTCTCTGTCTAAATCCCACTTAGCATAGCTCTTGATTCACCATGAAAATATATTGAGAAAATAATACATATACAAATTATAAATACTTATTTTAGTATTAGAGCAAGGCAATATAAGCATACGGTATATATTTGAAAAATAAAGAGAAACAGAAAAGTAGGTGTCATAAAGAAAGGTATTCTTCTTGATCCACCTTTCCCAAGACACACTTTCAAGAGGTTATAATTAAATACTATAAAAACTTCAAACTGAAAATTGGAATAGAAAACCATCAACCATCCACATCTTAGATTTTACCATCTTAGATTTAAACAGTTTGCTGTGTTTTGGAAATCATGCTGTAAGAAACATTATGAGAGGTTTCTCCTTGGGCACCTAGAGGAGAATGGAAGCTGCATTGTTAGGGTCTGGGAGTATACATAGCTTTAACTGCAAGGTATTGCAATTTTCTCTACAAAGTACTTGTACAAAATTAAACTCCTACTATCCAAAATCTTTTTCAAAAATCATCTCAAAGGTTTTATTGCAAAATTGGACCTTTGTTCTTATCTAGTTAATCTAGGTTACAGGATAAAATAGGATTTAGATATAGATATAATTTTTTTAGCATCTCTTTTATTTCAAATTTCGACACATATTTGGAATTTGCTACTGTAGTCTCAACTGTGCTTATCATAATTGTGGTTGAAACTGTAAGACATTAAAAAAACAAACTGATGTTATCCATACTTCCTATCATATAATCCTCTTGTTGGGAACAAAAGGTAAAGAATTCACAAATACCACCATTTAAGCACCTCTTTCAAATTGAACATCAGCCTTCAGCTTGCAAAATAGTTTATTTACAATTAAGTACTCAGCAGCAGAAGACACGTGTCACTTACTTCTTAATGGAGAAAGTCAGCAGGATGACAGCATCCTAAGAACTTTTCTGTTGCATTTGAAGGTTGAGGGGGTGGGGGGAGGAAAAGCAGCCTTTTCCAATTCAAATCATGGAGGTGAAGTGTAGAGAAAAGATGTTCACATTTCAAGATTAGAGAAAGTGGCTGGATCAATGAAGCACTATCCACTCCAGGTCACTACATAGAAATCCATGCCAAATCCTGAGTTCAGAATTTTATTTTCTTTTTGAAATTAATAGACAAGTACCTGAAACTCAAGGAACATGTTCTTCCTCACACTGAGCTAGCAGAAACACTTGACCTCCCAGGGGCAACCCAAAGGCCGGTAAGCAGCAGAGAGCCTCACTCTGCCACCTTTGCTCACTATTCAAAATCTTGACAACACTGACCAATGACCTAGCCCTGTGCCAGTATCTCACTTCGAGGATTAGTAGGCTTTGAGGATACCTTCATATCTAGTTATGGCTCTCCCACTTCTGGCTTTGTTCTTCAAAACTGTCTAGGCTACTTTGGCACTTTACTCCTCTAAATACCTTTTTTAATTACCTCATCAAGTTCTGTGAAAAAATCCTATGTGTTTTTATTGTAATTTCTGTGCATTTATATATTAATTGGAAAGGGTGTGCATATTTACAATAATAAGTTTCATATCCATAAACAAGGAATCTCTCCCAATTTGTTTAGATCTTCTTATGTACTTCAAGTGACTTTGTAAAAGTCTTATGCATTTTTTTTGTTCAATTTTTTTCTGGTTATGTGGATTTGTCAAAGATCTTATTTGGAGAACACAAAATCTATAGTACTCTAGGTATTTTAATCAGAAAGAACAAAACAAAACAACAACAACAACAAAACTGTTTAAAATGCTACTAGGTAGTGTATAGAATTTGAAGGAAGGCCAAAGAACCAAGCTCAGGCTACTACCCAGAGGAACATGGCGAGGGAAATAACCAGACCCTGGGGCTTCTATAAAAGAAAACTCTTGCTACTGCTAGAGTTACTCTCTACAAATGAGCTATGACAGCAGGAACTGACCACAAAACCTGCTCACAGCTAACTCCAAAAGAACCAGATGTCACCAGCATTGCCATATGGACCCATCTTGAGTGCATTTGCCTCTTCCATTGGATCACTCCTTGCTCCCATGCTCCCAGACTCTCAAAAGTTGCTGTTGGACTAGGAAATGTGATGTAGTTAGGCTGCAAGGGAGTCTGTGACATGTATTTTCAGCCTTCATAAGAAAGAAAGAACCCTAGCAGGGAGGGTATTGGGATTTTTTTAAATACTTTTTGCATATCTTTAGAATATATTTATCTCAGGGAAGCCGGAATGGCTCAGTGCGTTAAGCGCTCACTTTGCAGCCGTGGGGACCGAGGATCGATCCTGGTCCCGGCCCTTGTGGACCCACATGCTGAACTGGGTTCTCACCGGGGCAAGACCGGCCCAGTTCCTGCCCTGTGCAGCACCAGGTCCACTTGTGGAATGAAACTATGTGGAAAAACCGATGATGTGTAACTATGGAGACTGTTCTGGGCCCACCCCCTTCTTTCTGTCTCTGCTTCTCTGTATCTCTCTCTCTCTCAAAAACAACAAAAAAATAAATCCTTAGAATATATTTATCTTTACAAATGAGTGTTGCTGGAATAGATGAATGCAATTGATTTTAAATATTGATCTTTTTTTCACAAATCTTACTGAACTCTTTTAGTAGTGCTCATTGTAGATAATCTTGGATTTTTCAAGTAACCATATTAAGCAAATTACAGAGGTATTTTGTCCTTTCTTTCTTGATATCTAGTGCTTATATTGCCTGTTTTGTTTTACTTTTTAAATTGTGGTCTTAGTTTTATCAAGGGCTGCCAGTTCAATATGAAACAGAAATAGTGCTAGTCTTGTTTTTCTTCAAAATGTAAAGAGAACCAGGCTGTATGATTGTCTTCTTTGTGCGAACAGTTTTAGCTAGGAATGACTGTTAAAATTCTCCAAATGCTTCTAATATAATAATTTAGATAATCACATGGTTTTTTATTAGGGTGAGCATTTATTTTGTCATCTAAACCAGAACAGTTTTGACAGTTAAAGATGGCACTATTGATAGTTATGTCAGAACAACATGAATAAACCTTAATTTTCCCTGACATACTGGGACTAATGTCTACCTTAGTGTTTTTCCTTTTATGAATCAATGTGGTAAATTATGTCAATAGATGTTTTTCTAATTAAAGCATCCCTGAAATAAAATTTATTCATATCACCTTTTTATTGAATTGCTCTACTTAGTGAATTTATCTTATTAGATCTTTTGCATCTAAATTTTAAATGAAAAATAGTGGCTAATTTTTTCTCCTCTTATCCTAAATTGGCATTGACCTTAAGAGTATAGAAGCCATACAAATTGAATTAGGAAAATTTCTTTTTTCTTTTCTTTTCTTTTTTTGTTTCTAGTATGTATAGTATGGATCAGTGATTTACTTGAAGGTTAAAAACAAAACTGTATAAAAGGACTTGTGATTTTGTAGGTGTGTGTGTTAAATTTTTTTTTCTGCTTTGAGTTTTAAAGGAGGATAAGTCTTAAAATTTTCTATTTGTTGAGCTTTTGCTTTTCCATGAAAATAATTTTCAATTGTTTTTATTTTGATGTATGATTGCTATTTCCTCATATTCAAGTATAGATTTGTACCATTCTTTTGACTTACTCATTTTAGGCATTATCTAATGGTTTTTTTGACATGATATAAGACAACTTGCACCCATCATCCTTTCAACTCCCCCACCATTTAGCTTCACATCTGGTAAAGGTCTTTGGTAAATGTCTCAACCATATATTTGAGGTCCCTGAAGTCACTGACTTATAAATCTGGGTTCACAGACTCTTGCCCAAAATCAGCAAATGTTTTGAGTAAAAAGGCAGCTACAGAATTTCAGAGAGTGTCATAGCAGCTCATCTCTGGAGTTTTGGTTTTCATAGTTATTATTACCTCAATAGCTCTCTAATCCCTTTAAATACATACATTTTAAAATTATTTTGGCTCTTCTAGTTGTTCTTATGGGGACAACAATGTGCCACAAGCTAATCTAATCTACCCTATTAACAGGGAGAAATCCTCATCTCTGTTCTGATTTAGTTTTGTTTTCTTCAGGATCTGTTTTTTATTTTGTTAGGGAATGTGTAAGGAACAGTACAAAGAAGGGGAAGGAATTTGAGAAAATGATAAAATGACCAAAAGATTAAAGTCCTATAGTCAACACAATTCCATTTGATAAGTTCCATTAATAGATGTTGACCAAGGGTAGTGCAGAAGCCTATGAAAAGGTCACCTAAACCAAACTTGGCAGAAGTGGGACAAAGAACAAGGACTACAGTTTCTATCTATAGCTATGGAAAGTTTCACAGTAGAAATGGTAATCGATTTATATATATATATATATATATATATATATATATATATATATATATATATATATATATATATATATAAAGATGAGTTAAGGAGTAACTGTGTAAAGAATTGAGTATGCATGTTCCTGATGTCTCTTGTTTAAGATAAAGTGTGTGACAGCATTATGTGTTCAGAAAACTGTTACTAGTTCAGCACAACTAAAGTGTAGTGGGAGAGGATATGGCCCAGGATGAAACTACACAAATAGGCAAAGATGAGATCATAAAAATCCCTGTGTCCCATGCTAAGTTTGTATAACATCATAAAAGAAATGAGAGGCTATCTAATCATGTAAATGGTAAATTAACATTGTTGGTTTAGAGAAGTCATTGTGTACATGCATGAGAAATGGGTTAGAGGTAAATAAAGTAAGAGGCATTCTTCTAGTAATTTAATTGAGCAATGACAAGAGCCCAAAGAGAGTAATAGAAGAGATATAAAAAAGGGAACAGGGGAAGCCGGGATGGCTCAGTGGGTTAAGCGCTCACTTTGCAGCGCCGGGGACCGAGGATCGAATCCCGGCCCTGGCCCGTGCGGAACCATATGCTGAACTGGGAGCTCCCCCAGTTCAGTTATCTCTCTGTCTTTCTCTCTCTCTCTCGCTCTCTCTCTCTCTCTCTCTCAAAAATAAAATAAATAAATACAAATATATTTTTTTTAAAAAAGGGAACAGGCTTGAAAAGTAATGAACAGATCACATGGCAGACATGGTTTGACCTGATTTTCTCCAAATCCTAAACTAGACTAGGTCCCCAGGTATATACTTTCCCATTATCCTATGGATTTTCATAACTGCAGAAATTTCCCTAATTCCTACATAACTCCTAAAACACTTTCCTATGTATGTCTCTAAAATATGTGCACAAGAAATTATTTCCTTGTTTGCCTCCACAAATGTATTACATGCTCTGTAACAACAGAAACACTCGCTTTTATTTGTTAATATATCACAGTGCCTCTCAGTTTTCCTATAACATAGTGGTATTCAATAAATACATTCAATGTTAGTAGTGAGAATGAAGATGCTAGGATAACTCTTACTGTTTGGGGCTTGAGAAACTATATGGTTTAATGTAGTAATTGCCCAGACTGGGGAACATGGAAGGAGGACACAGTTTGTGCAGGATATAAAGTAGGGTCGTTTTCATTTTAGAAATTTTAAATTTGATTTGTCTGGAAAATGTCTAAGAAAAACTGTCTAGCCAAAATTTTGCATATTAGCCAGCTTTGTTGTATTAACCCTCACCCCTACACCACCCCAAACCCAAAGGCCTGATTATCAGTCATATTACGAGATGGACTGAGGCTCTTCTGCAGAGCTTGGCCAGAAAGAACAGCCTCTCTGAGACATGATGTTTTTGTGGCAGGAGCATGAAAAGCCTGGCCAGACAACACTAACAAAGTCTCCGTGCACATAGGATGTACGCCACATCTATGCAGATTCCTTTGGCCCAAGCCAGCTATGTAGCCAAGCCCCAGATGAGGGGGACAGAGATGTATGACCTTCTCATGGGAGAATAGTAACATGGTATACCACACTTTGATTAAAAAAGGTACAGAGCTGAGAGTGAGCAACATATATGCACTAGATAAAGCTATCAGAAGGTGTGTGTCACACATAAAGTGTAGAGTAAGGGAAAGGAATGAACTGGGACTATACTTGAGGAATGGCTAGAGAAGGAGAAAAGCCAGAAAAGGGACTTGATAGAGCAGTAAAGATGCAGGGACAGAAAACAACAGTACTGTCCCATTTCAAACAGTACGTTGTCAGCCTAGTCTCACTGGGCTAGATTCAGGTGCTAGTAGGCCGACCATACGTACTGCTTGAAATGGGACAGTACCCTTGTTTTCTGTCCCATTTCAAACAGTATATCTCATCGGCCTATTTCACATTATTCTAACTTGATCTTCTATTTCTATGAAATATAAAATTTGAGATTAGCTAACTATAGACATGATTTCTACAAATATCGCTACATACAAATATATGGAGTTGTTATATTTGGAGACAGTTTGCTGCTGTTTGGTTGTGACTAGCACTTAGCAATTACAGGAAATCACAAGCTCTCAAGAAACCCATGTTTTTAAAATGTATCCTCACCACAATAAATAAAACAAAATTAGTTTCAGTGTACACTTTGAAACAGATGGAACTAAAATTTCTTAATTTATCCATGTCAGAAATAAAGCATTGTGAAACAGAAACAAATCATCTCAGTCAGACCTCTTTTCTGTTTTAAAGCAATCACCTTCTGAAAAATAGCATCAAAGTATATGTATTTACTGTACTATAGTTTTTACCATATTTTTTAAGATTTATTTTATTGAGAGATGGTGAAAAAGAGAGAGGGCCCAGAGCAGTCTCCATAGTTGTACATCGTTAGTTGTGACATGCTTTCATTCCACACAGGTGGATGTGAGACCATGCAGGACAGAAACTGAACTAGGGGCCTCCACCTGGGAGGTGAGCACCTTTATCACTATCCCAGCAGTTACCAGCTGCAGCACAGTTCATCATGTGGGTTTTCACAGGCCAGGGCCAGAGTTCAATCCCTGGACTTCAGAGTTGCAAGGCAAGCACTCAACCTTTTGCACTATCCCGGCATCCCCTTTTTATCATATTTTTAAGTGTACTCTTTCTACTTTAAAAAAAAGTTTGCTGTAAAATAACATGCCATGTTACACTGACAGCAGCCTCATACATTTCATGTTTACTATGTCTTTTGATTGTATCATTCTCTCTTGTGCTTGATGTAATCTCATGTTTTGTGTAGTAACATGCTACACAGCCTTATTACTATAACCAACAGGCTATACCATATAGCATAGGTGTGTAGTATGCCATATCATCTAGGTTTGTTTAAATATACTGTATGATGTTTACACAACAGTGAAATCACCTAACAACCTATTTCTCAGAATGTATTCCCATTACTAAGCAGTATGTGACTGTACAATAATAATTTCCTAATTAAAAATCTCAGAAAAACTTAACACAAGTCTTATAGCTAATTGCTAAGTACTCATCACTTGGTACAAATCAAAACAGGAGTAAATTATCTCCAAATAATAAATAACGTATTTGGTTGTGTATTTTTTTTTCTGCTTTATTCCTTCTTCCCTAATTGCTTTTGAAAATAAAGCTGTTTTCCTTACATGATTATCTCTACCTATTTTTCTTGCTTCAGAAAGCAAACATGAAAGGCAGAAAATAATTTGGGCAAGAAAATTCTGTTTATATCATGTCTAGAGTTACCAGAGGTTATGAATAATGAGTTATAAAAAAGGACCAATAAATATCTGGACACTGAGTCACAAAAGTAATCCTAACATCTGTACATATATTATCCTATGTAATCTGCTCTTGTAAAGAGGAATTAAAGAGATTAAGTAATTTACCAAGAGCAATCAGCTAGAAAGGGGCAAAGTCAAGATTTGCCTCCAGGGAAAGCCGGGACGGCTCAGCGGGTTGAGCGCTCGCTTTGAGGCCATGAGGACCGAGGATCGAATCCCGGCTCCGGCCCAGGCAGGACCCACATGCTGAACTGGGGAGTTCCCACAGTTTGGTTCTCTAACTGTCTCTGTCTCTGTCTCTCTCTCTATCTGTCAAAAAGTAAAATAGAAATAACTATGCACTGA
>PVKE010011228.1:7922-40818 GCA_004027555.1 Craseonycteris thonglongyai
AGCCAGGATGGCTCAGTGGGTTAGGCGCTCACTTTGCAGCCCGGGGGACCGAGGATCGAATCCTGGCCCTGGCCTGTGTGGACCCATATGCTGAACTGGGAGTGCCCCCAGTTCAGTTCTCACTGGGGTGAGACCTCAGCCCAGTTCCTGCCCTGTGCAGCCCTGTGCCCACCTGTGGAATGAAACTATGTGGAAAAACAAATGATGTGCAACTATGGAGACTGCTCTGGGCCCTCCCCCTTCTCTCTGTCTCTGTATCTCTCTCTCTGTCAAAAACAATAAAAAGAAATATAAAAAAAAAAAAAAATATATATATATATAAATTACTGGAAAGGCTGCACCTTTCCAGTAATGGTGCAGTAATGATGAAGAAGCTGCTACCACAATTCTGGTAAAGTTGAAGATGATTAAGGAGAAAAGATACCATTGAAAGCAAGATATCAATTGAAATGAAACTGAGCTCTTCTGGAAGATACCCAATAAAATCTACATTCATAGAAGTACAAAGAAGGCACCAGGACTTAAAACATGAAAAACCAGATTAACTCTGGTTCTATGTGGTGGTGCTGCAGGGCATATGATAGAGTCAACCATAGTATAAAAAGCAAAGAACTCATGTGCTCCCCAAACCCAAAATTATCTGCCCATGTTCCGGCAACATAGTAAGAAAGCAGGGGTAACAGCTATCTTGTTTATGAGATGGTTCCACCAATACTTCATCCCAGAAGTGAAAATATACTTGGAAGATTGAAAAAAAAAATTTTTTTAATGGTTAAAATACTTGAAAAAGAGAGGGTTGAAATGTAAAGTCCTATTAAAACAGTCAATGCATCTGGCAATCCTGCATCTGTTTGCTATGAAAATGAAAATGCTAAGGTTGTATTTTTACCTCCAAATACAATTTCATTGCTTCAGCCCCTTGATCAGGGCATAATTTGGTTTGTCAAGGCCACATTATATCCACGTGGTATTTGTTCACATTTGATCAATTCATGCTGACTCAAATCTAGACATAAGGCATGGTTAGAAATCATTCACTATTGCTGATGCAAAAACAGTTATAAAAGCTGCAATGGATAAATTAAAACTAGAAAATGCAAATGTCTTCTGGAAGAACTTGTAAAATCATGAATTATTTTAAAGTCTTCCAGGGGATTGATGGAGAGTCAGGAAAACCATTTATGCAGCAAGACAAGGCAGTGGAGGATTTGCTAACATGCTTGCTCAGTGAAGAAACGCAAGAGCATATTGAAGGCCCTTGACAAGTGTAAACAAATAAGGAATTGGAAGAATTTGTTGCATCATCTACAGAGGAAAAAAAACTAAAGCAGTACCAGCAATGTGGACATTACAGAATTTGCCAAAATGTTTCAAATTGTGAAGACATTCAAGGACGAAATAATGGAATACAATCAATGAATAAAACACAGCATTAAAGTCACCTGTATGATCATCAAAGGATTACAACCTCTGCAGCAACACTTTGATGAGTTAAAAGAGACACCAACTTCTGAATACAATGTTCTTTCAAAAGATACTGGCAAAAATAATTTCAACTATTGACGATCTTCAGACATCAACATCTTCTGCTCCTGACATCCAACCATGGAGTTATTATGGCTCAATGATCCAGAATCACTCAAAGAAGATCCTCCTTCTGACATGTTAGAAGGTCACCAGTAGCCTAATGCAGTATCAAAATGCCTACATCATTCACCTCACTTCATCTCATCATGTAGGCATTTTATCATCTCACATCATCACAAGAAGACTGACCACAATACAATAAGGTATTGCTGATAGATGACATTTACATAATGTTTATTACAGTATACTGTTATAATTGTTCTATTTTATTATGTTATTGTTAATGTCTTACTATGCCTAATTTATAAATAAACTTATCAAATGTTTGTATGTACAGGAAAAATTGTATATATACATATATATATAATTTGGTAATATATAAAATTTGGTAAATATATAATTTATTATATATATAAAATTTGGTACTATCTATGGTTTCAGGTATGCACGGGGGGTTTTGGAACATCTTTCCTTCAGATAAGGGACTATTGTACTATAGACCTGATCTTTGGCAAGGAAGGGATTGAAAAATATATAATTTAAGTTTTTTGGTTTAGGAGTGAATAAGAAAGTAGCCGCATGACAAAAATTACCTGAAGAAAAAATACTTGAATTTGTATGCACATAATATTCAGAATATATAAAGATTAAATGTAGAAAATTACACATTGACCTAAAAATCCATAATTACAATGGAATATTTTAATGTATTCTCTTAGGAAATGAGAAACACAAAAATATTTCTTATCATTAGAGTGTTTGTTACAACAGTTAATAAAATGTTTCTAAAAGGAAACTACAGAAGCACTCATTAGAGAAAAAATACACAAATTTTCAATCAGGTACAATCAAGGTAATTAAAAATATATTGAGAACATACATTCAGCTGTGAATAACACAGGAAACACCCAGAATCTGCCTGTAACAAGGATCAAATTCTAACATGAACAGACTAGGTCAGAGCAGTCACTTCTCAGTGAAGCAGAAGAATACACTCCAACACAGTTCTTTTGGAATGCACTGTTGTATCTGTCATAGAGAAATCAGGAACACATAGTCACTAGCAGTATTAACAGAACAAGGTGATTACTGCACAAATTAGACCTTATATAAATACAATTTAGAGAAGTGGAGTTGGTGCTTCAGAGAACATCAGCTCAATGATGACAGTCAATATTTATTGCCTGGTGGACACATGAGGGCTTGCAGGAAAATCCAAACAGCACTGGATATATGATGTTGAACTTTGGAGACTACTGCAGAACACTTCAGCTCAGATCAAATGGAAGTCAAGCAGTTACTGGTGGTTTTGAGTATATTCATGATTGGTGGGACAAAGAATGAGGAAAATAGTCTGGAAGCAAGTGTTTGCAAAGGTCCTATACATCTGTCTGTCTTATCTATACATATTGCTATACAGGTGGCTCCAAAACCTGCCTAAGCCTATTTTATTTTCTGCATTCCAAGTTTCATGTAAGATAGGCTTTGGTGAATTCTAACATGGAACTATAAAGGCAGTAGGTTTTAGAAAATGTAGTTCATAACATTACTCACGTTAACAGTCAAGAGTTATCTCCAACTCTTGATTTTATTGTCCCATCACAGGTCTCTTCTTAATGTAAATTCCACAGCCCAATTCCCAACCAGAAGGGATGATAAAGAGCAAGGGACAATACACTAAAATAATAATACATATGAGACTATGTGATAAATATTGCATACTTACAGATTTATGCCAAATATTTATTGGGAAGGAAAACAAAATATGGCTCTTTAGACCAATGAAAAGGTAGTTTTCTTTTAAGAAAGGTGGGATAAACATATATATATATATATATATATACATATATATACATACCACAAGAGGCCAGTAGGAATAAAAAAACAAATACCAAAGTGTCATTTTCCAATGGTCCTTTCCTTATAGATCAATTACAAAATTACATAAAAATCGAATCTATTAATAGTTGCATGTTAGAAATACACTGAAGTTCACCCATGGATCTAACAGACTTCAAAATAGAAGCACAAAAATTTTACTAACTAAAGGAAAAAAAAAGTATCATATTAAACTTAGTAATTTGCTGAAACAGCACCTACAGAATTATCTCACTTCAAGATTTACTTACAAAAGTAGAACTCCATACTAGAGACTCACTTAAAGAATAAGTTGGTAATAAAAACCATATATGTATAACATTTATTTTATGTCATGGATTTCTAGAGTATCCTACATGAATTAATTTTCATCAGGCTGCCCATATTACTTACATTAATAGGATTTAATTCCAATGCAATTATAAAACTACTTCTTAAATATGTTAAAAATAAAAAATTTTGTCTTATTTTTTAGTTATATGCTTACTATCCAGTGTACTTTCTCACATAATTTTTATAGAGATTTGAGGCAAGTGAAGGTTTTTCTATATTGTTAACTTTCAATGAATTTTTCTACTTTTTGTTTGTTTTTATGGCTCCCCAAGAAATAAGACAGTTGAAAGCTTTTACACATTTTATATGTATCTTTATGGCATCTCTCCAGTGTGCATTCTTACATGTCCATGAAAGCCTCTCCTAAATTCCTTATTTATTAGACTTCCTCTTAGGTATGAGTTATTTCATGATTTCGTAAAGAACTGGGACGACTGAAAGCTTTACTACAATTTTTACATTGATAGGGTTTCTCTCCAGTGTGAGTTCTTCTGTGTGTTCGTAATGAACTAGGACAATCGAAAGCTTTCCCACATTCGTTACATTTACAAGGTCCATCTCCAGTGTGCTTTATCATATGTCTTTGAACATTAGAGAGAGAAATGAAGGCCTTCCCACATTCCTTACATTCATAGGGTTTCTTTCCACTATGAGCTCTTTCATGTTTTTGAATGGAACTGAGGTAAGTGAAGGCTTTACCACATTGCTTACATTCATAGGGTTTCTCCCCAGTATGACTTCTTTCATGTTTTTGAAGGGAACAGGAGAAACTGAAGGCTTTACCACATTCCTTACATTCATGAGTTTTTTTTCTAGTATGAGTTCTTTCATGATTTTGAAGGGACCTGGGAGTACTGAAGGACTTACCACATTCCTTACACTCATATGGCTTTTCTCCACTATGTATGCTTTCATGATATTGAAAGTAATTGGGACAATCAAAGACTTTCCCACACTCCTTACATTTATAAGGCCCATCTCCAGTGTGCTTCATCATGTGTCTTTGAAAGTTGACGAGAGAACTCAAGGCTTTCCCACATTCCTTACATTCATAGGGTTTCTCTCCAGTATGATTTCTTTCATGTTTTCGAAAGTAACTTGGACAACTGAAGGCTTTCCCACATTCCTTACATTCATAGGGTTTCTCTCCAGTATGACTTCGTTCGTGTTTTCGAAAATAATTTGGACAACTGAAGGCTTTACCACATTTTTTACATTCATAGGGCTTTTCTCCATTGTGTCTCCTTTCATGACTTCGAAAGGATCTGGGACAACTAAAGGCTTTACCACACTGCTTACATTCATAGGGTTTCTCTCCAGTATGAATTCTTTTATGTTTTCGAAAGTAACTTGGGCAACTGAAAGCTTTTCCACATTTTTTACATTCATAGGGCTTTTCTCCACTGTGTATCCTTTCATGACTTCGAAAGGATGTGGGACAGCTAAAGCCTTTACCACATTGCTTACATTCATAGGGTTTCTCTCCAGTATGAGTTCTTTCATGTTTTCTAAAGTAATTGGGACAACTGAAAGCTTTACCACATTGCTTACATTTATATGGTTTCTCTCCGGTGTGAGATATTTCATGAATTCGACAGTAACTGAGACAACTGAAAGCTTTACCACAGTGCTTACATATATAGGGTTTTACTCCAGTGTGAATCCTTTCATGCCTACGAATGGATTGGCGATACTTAAAGGCTTTCCCACATTCCTTACATTTATATGGCTTTTCTTCATGTTCCTGATACTCGTATAGTCTGGGTGTAGCGTGGGATCTCATGTGGCTATTAAACAATGAATGGTTCATGAAGACTTGTCCACACATACTGCATTCACATAATTTCATTCCAGAAGTTTTCTTTTTCTGATTATGATTTGGAATGTGACTGAAGGTTTCTCCATACTGACTACCTTCTTTACCTTTATCCAGTTTGTCTACGATATGGCTGCTATAAAAAGTGAAAAGCATATTATTAATATTTTATTTATGATTTTATATCAATAGTTACTAAATGTCTCTTTTTATCATAATCAGGAAAGTATAGATTTTCATCGTTTTTATTTGAAAGTGAATATGCTAAATTCTCTGCAAGAGGGCTCACCCACAGCTATTATCAAAACAGTGTATTCATAAATGGAGCTTCAAAATATTGCTTCCAAATGTACTATTTTTGAAACTAAACTAAACATTTAAATCATAGTTCAGGGAAAATATTTGATGAAAATAGTCTAAGAATAAATCAATTTGAAACTGGGCCGATTTGATTTATATGATGTTTTTAAATTTTTATGACATACTAAGATTCTCTTGTGAAATATTGCTTTCTCATGTGAGTGTGACTCACCTTAAATTTGTCCCATGCTTTTCATAGTGATCTTCAATGTCATGGTCTTTGCATATTTCTCCTAAAATGCAGACCAGGGAAAATCATTATACACCATAAAACCTTATAGAAAAATAATTACATAATAACTCTGTGACCATGCCTGGTTTATTTGCCAATGTATTCCCTCTCCACCTTTCACTCCTTGGAAATTCACTGATGAACAAGCAACACTAGTTTGGGTTTTTTTAATGATCTTTTTCTCAGTTACAGTTGACACTCAATATTATTTTATATTAGTTTCAGGTGTACAGCATAGTAGTTAGACATTTATATAATTTATGCAGTGATTCTCCTGATTAGTCTAGTATCTACTTGGCATTATACACAGTTGCAACACTGGTTTTCTGATCGACTAAGCAATTAACAATGTTGTTAACCCTACCTATTGAGGCCAAGTTCCTGAAGGTTTCCCACATTACATCTCTGTAGAGTTTCTTCTGTGAAGAATCTAGTAAGGCCCACTCCTCCATGGTGAACTTCACACTCACATCCTCAAAGGCCACTAACTCCTAAAACATCCCAAATGGGTGAGATAAACAGAATTATGAATCTATACTCAATTCATAAGAAATTCACATGACTCTGTCTTCAAAATTTATTCTATGACTTTGTTGTTAGAACTATTGCTTATTGGCCACACTCTCTTCCTCATAAATTTAACAGCATCATAAACATGTGAAATTTATTGCTATGTTTTTATTGCGACCACATCAGTATTCACTGTTGTCTAATAGGATACAGAGCACCTTGGGGAAATAAGATAAATGCTATACAAATAAACAAATATTTCCATTTGAAGCACATCAATTTATTATGAGAAAAATTTTTTCATCTCTTTCTTTAATTACCCAACATATCACTCATCACTCCATGGAAGCATAGCATCATATCTGCATGAGGTTTTAATAAATAATTAAAAAAAAATGTAATAAATAATAAAAACACAGTGAAGAACTAGAAGCTTTTCCTTTTTCTTAAAGATTTATTTTATTGTTTGGGAGAAGGTGAAAGAGAGAGAGAGAGAGAGAGAGGTGGGGAGGGCCCAGAGCAGTCTCTATAGTTGTACATCATTAGTTGTGACATGGTTTCATTCCACACAGGTGGATATGGGGCAGTGTAGGGCAGGAACAGAACTGGGGCTTCCCGAATTGGAGGCGAGAACCTTTGCCACCATCCCAGTGGTTACAGATGCACCATAGTTCAGCATGTGGGTTTTCACAGGCTAGGGCTAGGATTCGATCCCCGGACCTTGTAGTTGTAAGGCAACCACTCAACCTGCTGAGCTATCTGGGCATCCCCTGGAAGCTTTCTCTTCAGTTCTCATCACCAAACACAAGAGGCCAGGAGGCCTGTGAAATCCAACTTGTAACAAGATCCTGTTGGCCATGTTGTCCTAAAGTACTCCAGGTTATTAGAAGTAGTCAGGTCCAGTTGGCTGAGTGAAAATGTTATTGTGGAACAGTATGAATTATAATTGGTTTGTAAAATACTTATCATAGAATCAGTTTTACCTTCCTTTCCATCTCATTTCATGGGGCTAGGAAATTAGTATTTGGAAGATATAGCTCAGACACAAGGAAGGCATGACAACTTAGACATCCCCCAAATCCCTATACTCATGAGCCTCAGGGTTTCTTTCTACCAATTTTTAGGACATATAGGCATGCATACTGAGATGATAAAATCACAGAGGACTTCCCAGCAGAATCATAACACTGTGACCTGGGCTTAATTACCTTGAGGAACAAATTAAGACATGGAATTTGCAAGGGAGTTCATTAAAGTTCATGATGGTTTGAAGATTAATTTATACATGATTATAAAATACATAAAGAGTTTAACAGTACTTTTCTCTGAAAAAACAAACAAAAAAACCCCCAAATCCCCTTTCTCTAATTTAGCAGAAAGTAATACTCAACCAGCCACTGTCGAGGCTCTCCTCCCAACCTCTCTCATTTCCAGGTGCCCATGTGGACACAGCAGCATGGCTGCCCATTCTGAGGATAGGGATCTCAAGTGGCATAATCCCCCTAAATGCTGGTCCCTGAAAGAGATAAATAACCCACTGATGTGCAGGGAACAGAGAAAAGGCTTCCACCCAGCAATTCTGGTGGCAGAATTAACCTATTTGGTAGAGCAACAGAAAAATAGGAACACCTCTTTTGTTGTAGGTCCAGGGAGTAAGATGAGCTGCCCTAGTTATGCTTTTACAGCAGATCAGTAGTACTTGTTCATAAAAAAGCCTAGTGTGCAAGTCTAAGATTACATATATTTACAAACTTTGGGTAACAAAGTTTGTCCTTTGCTCGTACATGGGAACTGGCATTTCAAGAGTGATCCCACCACCCTTATAGAAAACAATGTCTCAGTGTGCTTAAAGCATTTATGCAAACAATATGGTATATAGTAAACTCCTGTTTTCTGTAATTTACCCATTCATCAGATGGTACTGACATGATTAGCCCCCCAAAACACATTCTAGGCACTGAGTCTCTACTGAGATTTAGTGGTAAATAATAATTCACACATGTACTGACAACTTCTTAAAGAAAAACCCAAACTATATAATTACATTAAGAGGCAACATTTGGAAGCTTGCTCCTGAGTTCCTCCAGAACAAATTTAATTCAGTAAGAAACAATACTAATAAAGAATATTTAATGCATGGGTGATGTGATGTGGAGTTGTCCATTGGGAAACTGTCTGATTGTTACCAACCAATGTCACCCCATTAAATTTAACAATAAAATATAATAATATTAAAAAAAAAAGAATATTTAATGATACTCATGGAAAATTAAAAAAATTTTTATTGGGTAATATCAAATGAAAGAATGGCACATGTTCTTAGAAAGAATGCAGTGGTCAGCCAGAGGTCACCTCTCCCAAATAATATCTCTATAAAGTTCCATGAACCCACTCTTTTAGGAGTCAACAAAAACCAGTCCTCTGAACCTCGTAGGAGAAACAAATGTCCAAAAATGGACAGTATTCTAAAGAACAAAGTGGCAGCCTAACTAACATACATAAAGGCTTTCTAAGCTATAGTACTCTAGACAGTACACTATTATCAAAGAAATAAACAAGCAGATCAAAAGAAAGAATGTCTTCCATGGGCCAGCATTTAATATGAAAAGTTGGTCAAGAACAAAGGGCAGTGTAGAGCAGTGGCAAATACAGCAGACTCTCCACTAATTGGAACTCAAGCAACAGCACTCTCAAGTAAATAGCAAAACGAAAGGTATCTGGCAGAGAGCTACTGCAGCATTTGAAATTGTAATAGCTTTTGCAGAACACCAACACTTTCTCACTTCTCAGCATGTTATGCAGATGCACATCATGCAAAACCTGACTATGGCAAAGGTATAGGGCCTCAAAGTAAGCTGATATTCATTTTTTTTTAAAGAAAGCTGCATGAAAGTTTGCCAGTACAGCATCAACTATCAATGTAGATCCCAAACCATCTACATCCACTTCTCCTTATCCTGTCCTAGCTACATCATCAGATCCTGATGATCCTGATGCAATGTTTACCCAGTAAACTCTCTACCCCATTATAGCAGTTGTAAGTGTGTGTGTTCTTTCTAAGATATTTAAAGTTAACAAAATTATGTTAGTAAAGTTCATTAAGTTGAAAAGTTTACCGACTGCCATTTAACTAAAATTGCACATTGCATTCACAAGTTATTTTTATAATAAAACTGTGTTACATTAAGTTTGTCTTAATTTGCTTTTAGTTACTGTATTTCAATATTGATATCAAGGTAATACAGAGTTTATGGTATGGTGTGGTATAGTATGGGGTACAGTTAGGCCTGTATTAGTTAGGTCTAATTTTAATATAACACTCAAACAACCATAAACTACATTTGTCTGGCATCTACCAATTCCAATGGGTGCTGATTAACTGAGACTCTACTGTATCAGGAACACTTTAATACATAAGCCAAGGACAAACTGTTATCTAATTGGAAAAAGGCATCATATTCCACTTTATTCCATGGACAACAGCCAATTCACTGTAGATTTAAAATGCCATCTACATTTCATTTTTAAAATGTAGTGAAAAATGAAACTAGGATACTCTGAGAAGTCATGTACTGACATAAGACTAGAGAGAGTTGTCATAAAAGAAAAAGAGTAATCCACAAAGCCAGAGACTAACAAATTCAAATATATTAAAAGGCAATTAAAAGATAAACAACAAAGTGGAAGAAAAGTGTCAGCAATGCATGCAATAAAAAAGCTTTAGTTTGCAGTGTAAAAATGAACAGACATAATTTAAAAATGCAGGGAAAAGCAAAACATATTTAATAGAAGATAGAAAAAAACAATTAAAAAATGTCCATTACCTTGGTAATGAGGTAGTAGATAAAATGCCCAGAAGCTACCATTTCACAGTGATCAGAACAAAAATTAGTCAATTAAATAATCCTAAGTGTTGAACCACTGGGAACAGATCAATAAATTAGGCATGAATGGAGGGTCAAGTGATACATTCCATTGCTATTGCCTATAAATTTAAGCTTGATCACTATCTACAGCCTGGCAGTTTTTCAACAATGGTAACAGAATTTTATGTGTATTTGAACTTGGAGACTCATACAAGAATGGCATGTATTATTATCAAAAGATCTGAAGGATTTATCAACAGAAAAATAAAGCAAAGTGTACTGTAAAATATGGACATGTTATATATTTTATAACTGTTAAGGTCACCTGCACAGGCAGGTGGTCCCCATCTGATATTTGGTTTCGATGTCTAATACTCATGATAACACACAAATGCCTAAGCAGGGGAGTCCAACCTTTTGGCTTCCCTGGGCCACACTAAAAGAAGAATTGTCTTGGGCCACACATAGCATACACTAACACTATGACAGCTGATGAGCTCAAAGAAAGGTCACAAAAGAAATCTCATAATGTTTTAAGTGTGTTGGGCTGCATTCAAAGCTGTCCTGAGCCATAGGTTGGACATGCCTGGTCTACAGGGTATAAAAGAGCTTATTATTTCCATAATGGAAGGGTCTGGTGAGGGCAGGGCAGGCTTCTCGAGAAGCTATGAAATGACAGAGAGCAAGGAAAAGAGCCTTTTTGAGGTTAGTGAGTGTGGGCTAGGGTGAGAGTTCGGTACAGGGGCGGGGCCTCCTGTGGAATGAATAACTTTCTAGAACCAAAGGAGGAAGCTCCCAGGCTTTCTTATCACCAGGCACAAATGTGGGGCAGAAAGGGATGAAGGAATGATTAAGGTTTAAAGTTGTCATCCATAAACATAAAAAAAAAAAAAAAAAAAAAGAGTCAGAGACTTTTGGTCTTTGCCCTTTCATGTAAGGAGTTTAGAAGCTGGTTTTAGTCCTCAGAAGAAAATAGCCAAGAAACTTAAAATCACTTCATTCAGAGAACTGAGAGCACATAGCAAACTACTGCTGTTTACACAATAAGGAAGAGAGAGAAAAAAGTACCCATTTTTAAAATATGCCTAGAATATTCTTTTTCCTAATAAGCCATGTCCTCAAAACAACCTATTTCACAACAGCATTAATGGACTGAGATTTTTCCAAAGCCTAACTTACCTAGGGGGGACAGAAATTGGCAACTTGAGACTCTTCGAGCCTTTTCGGTTCTAAAATGTGTGACACACCTGAGATATTTTTTTTCTCCTCCTGAACCAAATATGTATTATCTGTTCCAAAACCACTTCTCCAACTCTATGTCACCAAATAGTTGTCCAACAGCTCAATTCAATACTAGCATTAACTACCCAGAGTTCAGATTAGGCTCCACAGTTAAGGTTTCAGTCCCATACAACACTTCTAGTTCAGATGCCAGCCACAAATGGAGTGCCCAGGCTGCTGACATTTCCACTTGGCCATCTACAAATTCATGGATTCCCTTCATACCCTGTCAGGTTTGGTAATTAACTAAAACATTTCTGAGAACTCAGCAATGCCTTTTACTTTCTACTACAGTACAGGTTTAGTACAAAAGACAAAAATAAGGAACAGCTAAGTGGAATGGATACATAGGGCAAAGTAGGGCAAGGGTATGGGTTAAGGGAGGGAAATGAAGGAATATGTCAACATCCCAGAACCTACATGTGCTCACCAACCCAGAAACTCTCTGAATCCTGTCTTTATATGTTATGACCAAGGTTTCATTACATGGGCACAGTTTATGAAATCATTAGCCATTGGTGATTAACTCATTCTCCATTACCTCTCCTCTCTCCACAGGATAGGAAGACAGGCTGAAAGTTCCAAGTGTCTATTATCAAGCCTGGTATTTCTGATGTCCAACCCTCATCCTGAAGCTATCTAAAAATTGGCCAAGGGTTGCCTCATTAAAAACAAAACAAAAAAAACTCTTATTTCCCTTATCACTCAAGTTAATCCAAGGACTTCAGGGATTTTTTGTTAGGAACTGGGGAAAAAGACAAAATACCTTTCTTATTACATCACAGATGTCAAGCCAAGGGACACAGGCTCATAAATGAATGGGACCAAATCATTGGACTAGGGAATGTTCTCCCTCTGCCTACACCTACCTCTACATCAAGTGGACTCTTATTTAATATAAACAGATTGGAAGTCCAAGATGGTGGTGGTGTAGGAGGATGCTGAACTCGCCAACTTAAAAATATATGTTTATAGAGAGAAATTAATCCTGCAAGACAACTGAGGTTTGCATGAACAGCTTCTAAACAGCAAAGAACAGAAAGAGATCAAATAGAAAACCACAGGAGCCCGAAGGAAGTGGAAGGAACTCTCAGGAAGGGCCAGTAAGTACTACTGTTTACATACCCCTCCTCTCCAATAGTGGAGCAGGAACTCTATTCCAGCACTTTGACCTACCTGCAAGATCATCAGTATGTTCACAGCTACACTGGCAGGAGGCTTTTGCCTCTAAAAGGGAGCAAGCAGGAGCCAACAGGGCATCACCACGTGCACCTGACCTCCCTGCTGGGAGCCCCTCCAGGCCAGCAGGCCACTGCCCCAGGTGCCATAAGCACCTGCCCAGTTCTAACTGCCTTCCTGAAACTACCCAGCACATAAAACTATGCACGGGCTGCTTCTACACAGGACCTCTTTATACAACAGAAAAGAAAGAGACTGTAGAGAAAAGGCTGGGCTGCTGCAGGAGCTGTCCAGGGACTGCGGGAATTATTCGGCCTCTGAGGTGCCCGTGACCACCACTGTTTACGTACTCCTACCCCTCCATGGGGTGGGCAGGGGCTCTATCGAGGTGCTGTGGCCAATCTGTGGTTGCAGTACCACGCTCCTGGACACATCGCCTAAACCCATTTGGGTTTGAACAAAAGGAACAAACAGGATCAACAGGGCATTACTACATGCACCTGGCCTCCCTACCTAGAGCCACTCCGGCTTGGTAGGCCAGTATCCCAGACCTTAGGAACCTGTTCAGCTCTTACCAGCCTGCCAAAAGCACCCAGCAGACATAGCCTACACAAAGCACATCTACATAAAGCCACTTTTTCAAGGCTGGAAGAAATAGCTATTGTATCTAATTGAAATAAACACAGAAAGCCAAACAAAATGAAAAGACAAAAGAATATCTCTTGGGGAAGCCGGGATGGCTCAGAAGGTTAAGCGCTCGCTTTGCAGCCCCAGGGACTGAGGATCGAATCACAGCCCAGGCCCGTGTGGACCCATATGCTGAACTGGGGTGTGCTTCCAATGCGGGAGGCCCTAGTTTGGTTCTTGCCCCCCCCCCCCCGGGTTCAGTCCCTGGCTCAAGGGGGTGTGCCTCCCATGTGGGAGGTCCCTGGCCCGGTTCCCACCCTGCCTGGCTCCCACCCACCAGTGTGGAATAAAACTACGTCGAAAACTGATGACGTACAACTATGGAGATTGTTCGGGGCCCTCCCACCTCTCTCCGTCTCTGTCAAAAACAATAAAATAAAAATCTTTAAAAAGAAAAACATCTCTCAAATGAAGGAACAACAACAACAAAATCCCCAGAAAAAAATTATTTGCTGCTAATTCAAAGAAATGGTCATAAGGATGCTCACTAAACTTAGGAGTAGAACAGAGGAACTTAAGAGAGAATATCAACAAAAGTTATAAAGTATAATAATCAAGCTGGGGAAGCTGGGATGGCTCAGCGGATTAAGCGCTTGCTTTGCAGCCCCGGGGACCAAGGGTCGAATCCCAGCCCTGGCCTGTGGGGATCCATATGCTGAACTGGGGAGTGCTTCCCATGCGGGAGGCCCCAGGCCCAATTCCCGTCCTGCACAGCACCCACCCAGCTGTGTGGAATGAAACTATGTCAAAAACTGATGACATACAACTATGGAGACTGCTCTGGGCCCTCTCCCTTCTCTCTGTCTTTGTCTCTGCCTAAAACAATTAAATAAATCTTAAAAAAAATAAAATAAATAACCAAGCTGCCTTGAAGAATACAATAACTGAAATGAAAAATACATTAGAAGAAATCAACAGAAGATAGCTAATACAGAAGAACAGATCAGCAACCTGGAAGACACACTAGTGAAAATCAACAAATCAGAAGAACAAAAAGACAAAAGAATTTTTTTAAAGTGAGGATAGTTTGAAGGATCTCTGAGATAACACCAAGCATGCAAACATTTGCATTATAGGGGTCCCAGAAGGAAAAGAAAAAGGAAAAGAAACTTTCAAGAAATAATGGCTGAAAACTTTCCTAATCTGGAGAAAGAAACAAACATCCATCAGCTTCTTTTTCCAGGTTCCAAACAAGATGAACCCCAAAAGACCCACACCAAGACATTACTGTAATTAAAATGGCATAAGTTAAAGATAAAGAGACAAACTTGAAGGAAGCAAGAGGAAAATAAGTTACATACAAAGGAAATCCCAGAAGGCTATAGGCTGATTTCTCAGCAGCACACCCCCCGTCCCCTGCCCCCGCCACACACACACACACACACACACACACACACACACACACACACACACACACACACACACACACCTGCACGCCCAGCTTTCCAGGGCTGCAGCTCCTCTCAGTGTAAAGGCTCCTTTCATGGTGGGTGTGAGCAGGTAGGACACCTGCAGGGGAGGCTCCCCAGGAAGAACCACTGGGCCTTCAAGTACCTCCCTTTGCCGGCTCATAGGGGCCCTAGCTTAGATACCCTGCCTTCCATCCTCTACTCCCCACTAGAGTAGCTTTGGACCACCGGTGATATTTTAAAAGACACAAACTCACTGTTTGGACAATCCAGAAATAAAGTGAATGTATCTTTTTCCAGGTGACAAACCCAGGGACGGGCTGACATGACAGATCAACCAGGAAAGTTTCAAGTAAGACTACTGACCCAAAGGATTTCCCTTAGGATATCTGTGCCCAGAGAAGATCCTGGGACGTCAGGCACAAGGATTTCATACAACTTAAGTTTCAGGGGGTTAATGGTTACTTCTCTCTCATGTAAAATATCCACAAACAAAACATAAACCCTATTAAACGGGTCATCCATTGACTATGGGTGATAAATATGGGTCTGTTTGAAATGCAACAAGGAGGGCAGTTGATTGTGGTGACTGAGTTGGAGAGGGGAAGTTGGCGTTTGGGAATACGGGGAGGGATTTGGAAATTTAGGCATTTATTGCGACCCCTAGGAAGATGGGCGGAGGGCCGTCAGGGCTGAGGATTTCAGACCATGCTTCCCAAACATCTGGAAAACTCAAGAGAAAAAGGGCGCTCCTGGGAGAAAGGAGGGACTGGGGACCCCACAGACCACAGCGTCTCTCACGCACGAAACCCCGGAGACTGAGTCACCATTGTCCCGTGATGACCCTCCCCATGGTCACCGCACCATCTGTGACTCGGCGAGGCTGCCGGCGCAGAGCTGCCCAGAAAGGCTCCGGGGCCGAGCCGTGACCGGACAGGACGCCGGATGTCCCGGCTGCCGGCCCAGCTTCCACGCTGCGAGCCGGGGGAGTCAGACTCGAGAAGCGGCTCCGCGAACTCCGGACTTGACCTTGGGGAAGCCGAGTCCCACTGCAGCCCGTCCAGCCAGCCCCTGGTACCCGTCCCGCACCCTGGCCCCGCACACTCACCATTTCAAGGTTTCCTGGGTCCCCCCGGCGTTCTCCCTATGATTTCCGGTAGTTGTACAAGTCACAGCGCGACAGAACCTGCAGCAGAGCAACCTGGGCCCTTAGCGGGGTGGGCGCCCCACAATCTCCAGCGCCGTCGCCCCACCCCTGCCCCAGGGCCGCCGCTGATTGGACAGTTCGAAAGGCCCTGCTGTTTCGCGCCTGAGTGACAGCCCGCCAGAGCTTTTGTGGCGGAGCAAAAGGCCAGCTGGAACTCGTCTGGAGGACTTTTGCATGGAAATATAAGGTTGCGAGGCCACTCGTGGAACTGTGACCACTTATGACAGTACAGATACTTGAAAAGTCATGTCACCATATGTAATAATTCGTCTGGCTCTATTTTGATCTTTTACCTTTGACAGCGTTGACTGAGTCTTCCATCCATCGCTTCCCCACCCTTACTCATTTTGTACTTTAAAAACTCCTGTGGGGGAAGCCAGGATGGCTCAGTGGGTTAGGCGCTCACTTTGCAGCCCTGGGGACCGAGGATCACAGGGACCGAGGATCGAATCCTGGCCCTGGCCAAGGCCTGTGTGGACCCATATGCTGAGCTGGGGAGTGCCCCCAGTTTAGTTCTCACTGGGGTGAGACCCCGGCCCAGGTCCTGCCCTGTGCAGCCCCGCGCCCACCTGTGGAATGAAACTATGTGGAAAAACCAATGATGTGCAACTATGGAGACTGTTCTGGGCCCTCCCCCTTCTCTCTGTCTCTGTATCTCTCTCTCTCTGTCAAAAACAAGAAAAATAAATCTTTAAAAAAAACACACACACACACACAAAAACCAAACTCCTGTGGCCTCCCAAGCACTTCGCTCTGTGGGAAGTTAGAGCCTAGCAGCCCCAGCCTGAGTGCAAGGACTCTTTTCTAACTACAGGGTGTGAGATGTGCTCATTCTCAGGTGTAAGTTTTGCACTGGAAGGAAATTTATTTGAGATCAGTTTTTGAATGTATCCCTTGAGAATTTTGAAATGTAAAAGGCTGAAATATCCTTAAGGTAATTCAACTCCTATTTGGTCTGATATAACAAAAAAAACCCCAACAACACTTAATTTTACTGTTCGTTTTGGGTGTCATATCAAATAATCCTTTGCCAAATCCAGGTCATATTTCCATATATATATATATATATTTTTTTTAAGATTTATTTTATTGATTTTTGATAGAGAGAGAAAGAGACAGAGAGAGACAGAGAGAAGGGGGAGGACCCAGAGCAGTCTCCATAGTTGTACATCATTCATCTCTTAATAGACTCAGCAAATGACACACTGGACACAAGTCCTATGACTATCTGAAATATGAGGAGAAGCCATATAAATGCAATGTATGCGGAACAGCTTTTAGCTATCTCCAGCATTTTGAACAGCATGAAAGAACTCACAATGAAGAGAAAACTTATAAATGTAAGGAATGCAAGAAAGTCTTCATGTGCCTCAAAACCCTTAAAAAACACATGATAACACACACTATAGAGTCTTCTAAATGTAAGGAGTGTGGGAAAGTCTTCATTTGTTCAAGTTCTCTTTAATTACATGAAAGAACACACACTGGAAAGAAACCCTGTGATTGTAAACAATATGGTAAAGCCTTCAGTATTCCTAGTTCTCTTCAAATGCATGATATAACTCACAGTAGAGCGAAATCCTATGAATGTAAGAAATGTAGAAAAACCTTCAGATATTATCAAAGTTTTCAGACACATGAAAGAAAACACACTGGAGAGAAACCTTATGAATGTAAAAAATGTAGTAAAGCATTTAGTTGTCTCAGTTATCTGCAAAAACATGAAAGAACTCACACTGTAGAAAAACCCTATGAATGTAGAGTATGTAACAAAGCATTCAGGTATCCCAGTTATCTTCAAATTTATGACAGAACTCACACTGCAGAGAAACCCTATGGATATAAAGTATGTAATACGCAGTAGGTACTTGTGGGTTTTCTTGTTGAGCTAGCAATGTGCCTTACAATTTTCTTCCCTCCTTCACACATATACACAGGATTTGAGTGATTTTGCTGGATTGTTCAAACACTGAGTTTGTGTCATTTAAAATATCAGAGATGGTCCAGAGCAACTCCAGTGGGGAGCAGAGTTTTGAGGCCAGTGACTCCCAGCTCCAGCTCCTTTGAGTCTGCAAGGAGAAGTTCTGGTAGGTGGAGCGGTTCTTCCTGGGGAGCCTCCCCTGCAGGCATCCCACCTGCTCACACTCACCATGGAAGGAGCCTTTACATGAGAGAAGCTGCAGTCCTGGAAAGCTGGGCGTGCAAGTAGGTGCATGTGGGGGAAGGGGAGTGACGCCCTTACTGCGTTTCTCTTTCTTTCTTTCTTTTTTAAAGATTTATTTTTATTGTTTTTGACAGAGAGAGACAGAGAGAAGGGGGAGCACCCAGAGCAGTCTCCATAGTTGCACATCATTAGTTTTCTACATGATTTCATTCCACAGGTGGGCTCAGGGCTTCACAGGGCAGGAACTGGGCCAAGGACTCAGCCCTGGTGAGGACCAAACTGGGAGCCTCCCACATGAGAATCACACCCTAGTTCAGAATACGGGTCCAGATGGGCCAGGGTTGGAATTTGATCCTTAGACCCAGGCTACAAGATGAGCACTCAATCCGCTGAGCCATCTGGGCTTCCCTACTTTCTGAGGTTTTGGTTGTGGTTCTCCTGGGACTGATTCTAGGCATAGGTAGAGTTTTGCCTCCATGGTGTAGGGGAACTCAGAGTGTAATTTGTGCACATTGAGAAAGTCTGTGAAAGGAGCTCTGTGTCCTGGGTTAGGGTTCGTGAATTGGGAGTTCATTTGGGTCAGAACCTGACACTGAATCCTGCTGCCAGTGTCCTCACTGTGAGGAGCAGCCTGAGTGAGGGAGCATTTCCATTGTTCCCCAGGGAGAAGAGGTGTGGAGCTCCCAGAGGTCATTCCTGGGGCTGCTCAGGTGTCCCTCCCCTCTTTCCCCAGGGTTCCGCCTCAATGGGAGAGTCTGCAACGTGGAACCTCCTGCAAGTGAGTGGCTTCCCTTCTGTCCTGTGGGAAGCAGGCTGCTCATCTGAGCTGATTCCAACACGTGTTTCTTTCCTTTGGATCCTTAACCAACTGAACAGTGCAGCCCTTTGGCTCTGGTTTCCCTGAGCTCTTTGTAATTTTATTCCCTGTGTGAGAAATAGCATTTTTAGTTTCTTGCGCTTAAAAATGTAAATTGATTGAGAGAGATGATGTTGGTAAAGCAAGTAAATAGTGGAACTAAGTAGAATTTTTGTTTCTTTCAAGCAAAAGAAGCTTAAGATGTGAGATGAATGCATTTAAGTTTCTAGGTGCATTTTTCACTTCTACATCAGTGTTTGTATGTGTATGTGTTTACAGAATATGAACATTTAGAAGGCTAAAGCAGTTGAATTCCTATAGTAGTCATTATGAGGACAACTATTAAAATCTTATGAAATCTTACTACATTTAAGAAATGGGCCAAATTCAAGTCCCTAATGCATTATAATATGCTACGGTACTTATTCCTGAAAATAGCTTTAGAGTGACATATAGGGGAGGGGCTATGATTCTGCATATCATTTTAGTTAGGAGATTTGAAATTTTTCATTTTGTATGGTTTATGCTTTTGTAAGTGTTAGTGTGTAAAGAATGAACTCTTAGAATTATTAGTAAATAATAAATTACAGTGCATATAAATTTCTCTGTTTATTTTAAATAACTTTGTAAGCTAGAAAGTCTAAATTAAGAAGGCACCCTGCCCACATATTCTGGTCCTTCCAGTGCTGTTACTCCAGTCACTCCCAGATACGTAGTTTTCATTGTTCTTGAGCCTCCTGTTAGTGTTTTTTTAATATAACTCAACAAATGTGTATGTTTCTTACCCACCTTTGATCGTGTAATGAGCAGTGGGCATTTTTGGATGTTTGACAGCTCACAGCTTAAGCCTCTCTTCTCCCTCTCTCCCTTTTGCCCCTGACCTGGGCAAGCTAGGAGAAAGCCTAGTCTCTCCTCTAGAGCTAGGTAGAGTCCAACCCCAGGAGCATGGCCTGTGTGACTGGAGGGGGCGGGGAGAAAGGCTATTACCTGTGCAAGAGGTGGCCCCATCTAGTGGTCGTCTCTAAAGGAGCAGTTTTGTGTTTTTTGTTTTGTGAGAGTGAAAGAGAGGCGAGGGGAAAGATAGCCAGTAGGTGGCAGACTGATTCCACTCTCCTAAGGACAGAGGGCTTCCCCAGGACCACTAAGTGCTGCTGCTGCCCCTACCTCTAAGCCAGCTCAGATTCTAACCTTTAGGGTTAAGGGGACGACACCCATGGTCACACTGTGTCATAGCCAAAGGATCAATTCAAATCTGACTTCAGCTTAGGTTCTTAAACTCTTTCTTTAAAGCAACCAGTTGTCATGGGGGAGGCTTCTAACCCTGCTGGCACTAGTTTCAGGCTCTTGGGAGGAAAAAATTAATACCGTACCAGGGTAGAGAGGCGCCTCCTCCCTGGAAATACATCCAGTGACAACAACAACAACAACAACAACAAAAAGACAACAGGGTAGGTCAGGAGAAAGGAAATAGATAAAACACTGAAGTAGAGGTCCACAATTTGACCCTATTGGAAATCCAATATATACTAAAAGAATTTACATAGTAAAACATAAGTACACTGCGAGGCTTTGGGGCCTCTACAACATAGGGTCTGAGTTAATTTTTCTATCTGTTCTAATGCTTTAATTCAGAAACTTTCAAGCAGTTAATCAATACTAGGTCTCAAACTGCAGGTATACTTAGGATCTCACTAAATTTAAGCACGTTACCACTGATGATCTTGGGGTGGTGGTGGTTAATGACTATAATATAGAGGACAACATAAAAACAGGATAATGTTTCTCCTTGAATTCTCCATGGTCACAATACTTGTCCTAAAATATCCCACACTGAGGAGGGAAGCTCTGAACCAGTGATGCATGACTGAAAATTAAATGAAGTCTTTGCCACTTGTAGATTGGCTTAACAAAATGGGACACTACAGACCTCCCCCTTAAATAAATGAATGTGGCCAAGTATAAATTAAGCAGGACCTTGAAGCCTTGATTTCTGAGTATGGGTACGAGTATGTGGTGCAGGAGATTACCATAGCTGTATAGACCATGGGCATTTGTGGTATGTATGTTTCTGTTCAACATCAGTTGAAAAGATTTGAAATTGTCTTTGTATTTGGCATATCATTTTGCTGCTTTTCAACTGAATAATACAATTTGTACTCCATGACCTTTGATTTCCTCCCAGATTGAGGAAGGGTTCTGGTGATATGTACAGCTGTAGCCCACTATGGGTCTTCTATGAGTAGACTGTAATCTGTGAAAGTCCATTATGACTTCCTGGTTAAAATACCAACAAAGCTCTAGAGGACAATGATCCAATTAACTGAATGAACTGCATTTAGAGTATCATTTTGAGTAATATCCTAATGCAGTATCAAAGGAGTATGGTAACATACTAAAACTGGGGAATTTCCTATGCCTTTTTATAAGAGATGTAGGTGGAAAGTTTTTGTTTCAATGATGCATAAAGCCTCCATAGACAATTTTAGCTGTTTTTAGGGATTATTTCCATGTGTTTACACTTCCAGAAGGTGGGTAAAAGGTGACAGCTTTTGTTTCATTAAATAGCAAAGGAAATCTAGATTTTTTTTTTCAGTGCTTATTTATGTTTTCTTAGCAGTGTAAAGATTATGTAATTCATAAATTATTTGTATCTTGTATGATCACCTGTCCCCGTCATTCCTCTCATCAATCAAGTGGAGAAAGTTAAGCACAAGTCTTACCCTAATTCACATAGTTGAATCTCTTCTGAAGATATAATGTGTGCCCACCCTACGAGGCAAGTCCAAAAAAATTAAATCAGAAGAACACTGCTAGTTTTGCATAATTACCCACTTTTTTCAAATGTGGTATCAAAGTTTCCAAACAGGCCTGCCTCATAAGGCAACATGGTGTTCTAGTTATATGACATTCTGGAAAAGGCAATGGTATAGGAACTGCAAACACATCAATACTTAAAGGTGGGGAGTTCAGTATAAATGGGCACCATGAGGTTGTTTCTTTGGACTGATGGAGTGTTTTAAATCTTCTGCTTTTATTTAAGAGCCAATTTTCTTCTAATTTTATAACATATATTATTTTATTTAATATTTTCTTAAATTGTTAAATTTATTGGGGTGACATTGGTTGACAAAAGTCACACAGGTTCCAGGTGTACAATTCTACATTACATTGTCCCTGTATTGCATTGTGTGCTCCCCACTCAGAGTCAGTTCTCTTTCCATCACCATATATTTGATGCCCCCTCCCTACTCTCCCCCACAACTCCCCTACCCACCTCCCCCTTTACCCTCAGGTAACCACTAAACTATTGACTGTGTCCATGAGTCTTTGTTTCTTTTTTTTTTTTTTTTTTTTAAGATTTATTTTATTGTTTTTGATAGAGAGAGGTAGAGACAGAGAAACAGAGAGAAGGGGGAAGGCCCAGAGCAGTCTCCATAGTTACACATCATCAGTTTTAGACACAGGTGGGTGGGGGCCGCACAGGATAGAACCGGGCTGAACCGGGGGATTCCCACATGGAAGCTTGCCCTGGCAAGAACTGAACTGGGGGCCTCCCACATAGGGAGCCACTCCAGTTCAGCATATGGGTCTAAACAGGCCACAGCTGGGACTTGATCCTCGGACTCTGGGACTGCAGTGAGCACTTAACCTGCTGAGCCATCCTGGCCTCCAGAGTTTTTGTTTCTTTGTTACTTTCAGGTTTTTTTTTTAAAGATTTATTAATTTTTTTAAAGATTTTTTTTTTATTGTTTTTTGACAGAGAGACAGAGAGAGACAGAGAGAAGTGGGAGGGCCCAGAGCAGTCTCCATAGTTGACAGCATTCGTTTTCCACATAGTTTCATTTCACAGGTGGGCTCAGGGCTGTGCAGGGCAGGAACTGGGCCAGGAGCCTCCCGCATAGGCCCTGGCAAGAACTAGACTGGGGGCACACCCCAGTTCAGCACATGGGTCTGCCTGGGCCAGAGCCGGGATTCGATCCTCAGTCTCTGGGGCTGCCAAGTGAGTGCTTAACCCACTGAGCCATCCCAGCTTCCCCTTAGTTTTATATTTCACCTATAAGTGGTCATATGTTTCTTCATTTTTTTTTCCAGTCTGACTTATTTGTTCCCTTTCCTTAACTGCAGCACCTAGTAGGAGGACTGTTACACTGGAGGAGATTGATACTTAGTAAGTAGCCTATAGCCACACACACAAACTGGTGTTTTACACTAATCTCAACAGAGGACCACATACACTTGATCTTAACACGTTGTGTACAGCGGGGTTTAAAACCCTCATACCCCTCTGTTCTGGCAGGTATTTAAATGAGACCACGTTGAAATGAACTCTTCTCTTTAAAATGCTATTGCTTCCATATTATTTATAACTTTTCAATGAAATTTTTTGTACTTACTCACGTAAATTTATCCATTGATAATATTTGCTCGTTATATATCAACCAAACCTCATTAATTACATAAATCTTGCAAAAATTAAAAGGTCAAGCGTAAAAACGAGAATTCTCGTTACCCGTCCTTAACGCATGGCTCAGAAAAAAACGAAGATTCTCGTGATCCGTACGCAATGTGTTAAGAGTGAACTGTTCTCAGGCCCACTCCATGTAATAGAGTGGTCTCCTGGCCTCCAAACCTCTCCCGGGGGTCCTTCTGCATGTCCTGATGGTGAAGGGACTTCACACTTCTGAGCACCTACAGTAAGACATCATCTGTCTCTAAGAAACACAACTCGAGCCTGAAGAGGTGAGCATCGGGGTGTGGGAGTTACCCTGTCCCAGCCTCTCATGCTGCTGTAATCACTTCATGAATGGCACTCCTACCCATGTGATCCTTCCATCCTTCCTTTTCCATTGGAAGCTTAAGGAAGGCAACCAAGGTTTGTGCACACTCTTCCAGCCACCACATCCTCCACGGTGGTCTCCTCAGTATCCTGTCTATCATCTCCCTGAGGTCTCACCTGCTCAGATAGGCCCCGTGGGGGCCTGCTCACAGGGCCCTTGATCTCAGGTCACCCTTGTACATCTGTGGATGGGGGCAGGGTGCAGCCTAAGAACTTCGGACCCCAGGTCTCCCAGACACGGAGAGATCCCCCTGGGGACCCAGGAAAGCACTGGAAGTTGTTGCAAGAGCAGGTCACAACGTAGATGGGCTCATCTCCGCCTCTTCAAGAATCAGTGGGTGTGGCCTCCAACATGTGGGGGATGGGCTGCACCACGGCCTGCGCCTGCGCACTCAGGGAAGGCAGGAATCCCGGGCATTTCTCGCCACTTCCTTTGGCATGGTGACACACTGCATTCTGGGAGCCATGTGAGGTGAGGGGGCACCTGGGATATGCTGAGGGATTGGCTGACATGCTATTTCCCTCAGCCCATGTAACTGAAACTCTGCGGGGTGAGTCCTGTTCCCTAAGAAAGTAGGCACTGGCCTCAGTAGGGAACACCACTCACTCTGGAGGCAGCTCTCAGGTGAGGGAGCCAAGCGTGGTCAGCGCATGCGCTACACAAACCACAGGGTGGATGCACCAGAGCTTGGAGCCGGTCGTTTAGGGACAGCTGGGCTCCAAAGGGACTGACTCTTGGAACTAGAAGATGGGGCATCTCCTTTGGACATTATTGGTGGTTTTGAGACTATTGTGAAGTGTGCTTCTTGGGCACAGCTAATGCAACACTGGGGGTTCTTGTGATTAAGGGGCTTGTGCCTCATGACATGGGCTCTGGGTTTTGTCACTGATTCACCTCACAGTCTCCTGTTGTTTCAACAGAGAATATTTCCAGCGTGGGACGGGTGTTACATGTAAACGTTTCCCGGAGAGCAGGCACAGAGTCAGCTTGAGATGGGAAAAGTAAAAGCTTAAGTGGCCCCAAGACCTGCTCTGGGGAGACGGGATGCTGATGCCCAAGTAGATTAGGTATAGCCAGGCCAACCCCATTTGGAGAATTTGTTAGATGCACCTGTTCCAGACCACAGCCTTTCCCAGATGTGACCTGAGAAACCTGGTGTCATCTCAAAGGTGGGTACTGGAAGCCCTATCACTCTCACCAGTTGTGTGAATGAGGACAGGTGTAGCCCTAAAGGGTGTTCCCTAATGTCAACTCAGTACCAAGGAAGTCCTGTTGTGGCCCTGTCTTTCTTCATCAGACTTTTCAGTTCCAAGGACCTCAAGGTGGTGGAAGGAAATGTTACACATGAGGCCATCTAAGTTCAGGCGAGTTTAACATTCTCTCAGCCTGTGAAAACATTTTTGTTTTCTATTATTTTAGTTATACACATACTGTTTTAAGAGTTGTGAGTTTTCAGAAATGCATAGTTATAACACCATCAAGATGTAAACACTCCCATCAGCCCAAAGGAACACTCTTGTACTACCCGTTCATACCTTTGCCTTTTCCAGAATGAATAAGTGGAACACCATGTTATCTTACAAGTTCTGTTTGGAAACTTTGATACCACATTTGTAAAGATGCATAATTATACAAACCTCGCAGTGTTCTGAGTTTTAAATTTTTGACACTGCACTATAGAGGAAGGAGCACACATTATGCCATTAAAACTGAGAGATTCCACTATTACGGGAATTTGGGTAAGAGTGTGCTTAACTTTCTTCATTTGCATAACAAAAGGAATAATGGGGGCAGGGGAGCAAACAAGATACCAAAAATTATAAAATCACATAAGAAAACAAATTAGCACTGAAAAAAGAAAAGGGATGAAGTGGATTTCCTTTGCTGTTTAACGAAACAAAAACTGTCACCTTTTACCCCATGCTTTATAACATCTTTTAGAAGTAAAAA
The DNA here is from genome assembly GCA_004027555.1 of Craseonycteris thonglongyai. NCBI lineage: Eukaryota > Metazoa > Chordata > Mammalia > Chiroptera > Craseonycteridae > Craseonycteris > Craseonycteris thonglongyai. The sequence goes on from PVKE010011228.1 coordinate 34,076, forward strand.
CATGGAACTGATCCCTGCAAACAATAAAAATGGACATAGAAGGCTCTGTACATCATTGAAAAAAACCCCAGAAAATTCCCCAGTTTGAGGAGGTCAAATATACCTCTTTATCACTGTATTAAGAATATTACAATGAGTCTGTGTGTCTGCAGCCCACCCTGTTTTTCCTTAGTGTCCTCTGAACATCCATAACATTGTTTTAACTAGGAAATCACATCAACCTTGCAAAGATACCACTCATAAGAAATCCATGATGTTCTATAATTGCATATGACTAGAACCCTTCCTCTATGTGGGAGGAACTCAAAGGTTTCATGGGGTACAAATTGTGTCACTCAATTTGAACAGCAGCAAAATGATATATCATTTCAAAAGGGAATTTCAAATTATTTCAACTGGTGTTCAATAGAAATATAAATACTACAAATACCTATGGCCAAAAGCAGTGAGAAGCCTCACTGCACATATTCAAATCCATACTCATAATCAAATAGCATGTGCCCCAAAAATTATAACCTGGCTATCACCACAAAGATGAACCACGTCTACAGCGTTCTCTTCACGGGAAGCACTGCTGTTCATCTCTGAAATGCAGGACTTTGGGTATTTCTGTTCAATGTTTAAATCCACACCTGAGCAGATCCTCACCTATTGAAGATGTATTAATTGTTGGGGGTTGGGAGGGATGGTCAATGATGAAATCCTCACCGAGGGCCCTATCCTCCATAAATATATACATACAATCCATCCCAGCTTCCCTATTTACTCAGGTGTTGTGGTTTCCTTTCCTTCAAAACCTTTATCTTTGACTTAGAAACCAAAGCTTTCTCATTTTAACCATCTGTTTTCCTACAAAAATATAAGTACCAGGAGTGCAAGAACATTCTTTTCTGCCTGTATATCCACAACCTAGAGTAACTTGAATACTTGTGCTAAAATGGGTATGTTTTCAGTTTAAATTCCCTGGCATATGCAGGATGTTGAAAAATTAACATGAAGATCATATTCTCAGCAAGAAAGCCTTCATTAGGAGAGGGATCCTGACTTTTTCTTGCTAGATTTGTTTTCTGTGACAATATTCCTAAAATTTATAAATCTCAGTTGATTCATAAAGGAGATAAGTCTCATATACCTTGCTAAGAAGTATGTAAGAAATACACACACATTTTTTTAACTGAGGTACTTTTTGGAAAAGCGGCCAATACAATATAGGAAATATTTCATTATTTAGGTAACAGGAAAGGGAAAAACTGTTCCAGACAACTAGGAGCTTACCTGGCGTTCCCTGCAAGGTCTGGATATATCTTATTGAAAAAATGTCACACACTTGCCATCATCAGAAAAGCTACACCATGACCATGATGGATCAACATAAAAGCCAAAGACATTCCTGTCTGTAGAAGTGATAAGAGAACAGGTTTCCAAAGGATAAAATAATGAAATTTTCCCTTTTCTCACTAATATGACATGTGCTTCTTATAACTTAGGGTTAACATCAAGTCATTCTTTCTTCTTCTAGATAAAAACGATTATGATTACCCATGACAGAATTAAGTTCATTTCCTCACAGCATCCAATGCAGAAAAATGTCTTGCTTCCTTGAATAGCAATTACATTATCACAAGCCAAAATACAAGTCCTTTTGAGTGCACTGTTACTGTTATATCTCACAGTTATTTATGGTTTGTGGTCATTCTTATTACTAGAATTCATTGCATTACACCTCTTTCTTTGACTAAGGATTGTCATTGGCTGAAGGGGACTGAAGAAAAACATGATTAAAGTTTGATATTATGAGTGAAGCAGAAAGTAGTTTCATACCAAAAGTTTTAAGTATAAAATAAAAAATAAAATTTGCCTGAGGAAAACATATCTGAATTTGTACATACATAATAGTGACTCAGAATGTATGATTAATAAGAGAAAATTACAAGTTGATCTGAAAATCCTAAGTATAATGGAATATGAGGGCTGTCTGGAAAAAAATCTAGCCATTTTCAGTATAATAAGAATGGTTATATAGCTGGATACTTTCTGAAAAGCCCTCATATATCCGCAGGAAATGAAAAATAATAATAGTTCTTAGCATAAGAGTGCTTGGAAAACACTTAAAACATTTCTTTATAAATGTACAGAAAGGATGCTGGCATAGCTCAAGAGTTTGAGCGCTTGCCTTGCAACAGCAAGATCCGGGGATCAAGTCCCAGCCCCAGCCCGTGCAAGGAAGCACATGTGCTGAACTGGTGCGCGCCTCCCATGTGGAAGGCCCCGTTTGGTTTCCGACCCACGCAGCCCCACATCCACCTGTGTGAAATGAAACTATGTTGAAACTAATGATGTACAACTATGGGGACTGCTCTGGGCCCTCCCCCTTCTGGCTGTCTCTCTAACAATAAAATAAATCTTAAAATAAAAATGTACAGAAGCCTTTATTAAAGGGAAATTGCACATAATTTTAATCACATACAATCAAATATAATTGAAATTATTGAGGGATTACACTCAGCTATGAGTAACAGGAAGCACCCACAATCTGCCTGAAATAAGGAAGGTACTGATTTTCACATGGAACGACTGGGTCAAAGACATCGCTGCTCAGTGCAGTAGAAGACCAAACTGTTACATAGTTCTTTTGGACTGAACCACTGCAGCTGTCACAGTGGAATCAGAACCATATAGTAGTAGTAATAGTAGTAGCAGAACAAGGTGATTACTATATAAATTAGACCGAATACAATCTAGAAAAGAGTGGCATAGCCCTTCAGAGAATATTCTCAATCATGACAGTCTACACTTATTGCCTGGTAGACACATCTAGGCTTACAGGAAAATCCAACCTATGCTGGATATTAGATGTTGAATTCAGAACAACTCTAAAACCTATATACCTTGGATCAATGGAAGTCAAGCAGTTGGCAATTTTGAGGATATTCTTCACTGGCAGGGCAAAGACTGAGGAAAAGAAACTGGAAGCAAGGGTACATGCAGGTTCTATGCTTCTGTCTCCTATACAAAAGTGGCTCCAGAACCTGCTTAATCCTTTTTCACATATGCATTACAAGTTCCATGTTATAATAGTTAGGCTTTGGTGACTTCTAACATGGAACCATAAAGGTAACAGGTTGTAGAAAATACAGTTCACATTACATCAATGTAACAGTCAAGCAGGGTAACCTCTACCTCTAGATTTCATTGTCCTATCACAGATATTCTCTTCTTAATGCAACTGTTATAGTCAAAATCCTAGCCAGAAGCAATGACAAAAAGCAAAGGACAATAGAAGAAAAAATGAATAATCCACATGGGACTATAGATGAACCCTGCATACTTACAAATTTAGAGTAAACAGTCTGACCACGCATCCCAACCAGCTGAGTGATCTTGCCACACACCTCCAGCCAAGACCTCACCAAAATACCAAGTCAAATGGAACATGTCATGGAAAGCATGATCTTCACATTTTATGCACATGCTAGGGATATAGGCTACTTAACAAAGGAGGACCTGAGAGTAATGGAAAAGGAGGTCCCTGGATTTTGGAATATCAAGAAAGGCCTGGAACTGCAGCCACCTGCCATCTGACTCAGCCACAATCTCTGCTGTTCTTCACAGCCGGAGCTTCTGGGGACTTCTCTCCCTGGCAGTGTAACCCTTGGCTGGGGAGTCTGGTGTGAGGCTGGGACCCTTTGTTTCTCCAAGCAGACCTCCATAGCCAAGATATCGCTTCCCATTTTTTTTTTTTTTTTAAAGATTTATTTTATTGATTTTTGACAGAGACAGAGAGAGACAGAGAGAAGGGGGAGGGCCCAGAGCAGCCTCCATAGTCGACATTAGTTTTCCACATGTTTCACTCCACAGGTGGGCATGGGGCTGCACCGGCAAGAACTGAATTGGGGGCGCACCCCAGTTCAGCATGTGGGTCCGCATGGTCCGGGGCCTGGATTCGATCCTCGGTCCCCGGGGCTTCAAAGCTAGCGCTTAACCCGCTGAGCCATCCCAGCTTTCCCACGCTTCCCATTTTTAACTGCCTGATGTGGGTGTGGGCCAGCTCGTTCCTTGCCTCTGGTTCCTTCTCAAGTCTCCATGTGGTTTCTTCTGTATTATCCTTAGTTATAGGACTTCTGTTTGGCTAGAATTCAGGCACTTCTCAATGGCAGTTATTCTATAGATGTGGTCATGAAAGGAGGCAAGGGCAGTGTTTACCTATTTCACATGTTGACAGGAACTCCACAAAAATGTCTTGATGACTTCAATAGCCATGAAATCATCTAACACAAGCCCAAATCCTATAAAAGTGCTAAGCAACCTTTTGTGTTACCCCCCACCCCCAGTCATGTGTACTTCCTGGTCCTTGTTAGAATTCATTACCACTTGGACTGCAGGCACAGTTCTGTAAGTCACTGGCAAGAGAGCACTGAAAAACTATGGTTGATGTTTTTGGTATTAAGAATGAATGAGAAATGACTTGTATGACCAAAACTGTCACTATAAAAAACCAAAATGTAAAATGTGCCTGAGAACAATTACCTGAACTTAAATGCACACGATAAAATTGACTAATATATGCAAACGATTAAATGAAGAGAATCATAAAGTTTATTTGAAAATTCATAATTATAATGAGGATTTTAACATGTCCTCTCAGAAAATGCAAAATGCGATATATTTTATCAATGTATTAGAAAACAGTTAAGCACTATTAACAGCATAAGATGTTTCCTATACAATTTAGACCTTATACAGATATAATCTAGAGAAGAGGGGAATCAGGCAATGCTCCTGAGCATGAAAGTTTGAATTAGTTTCCTGGGAAACACAAGAGGGATTACAGAAAAATCCAACACTGATGGATATTTTATGTGGATCTTGGGGAAACAACAGTGGAAACTTACAGTTCTACAAAAGTGGAAATCCAACAGTTTGGTGGTGGTTTAGAAGGCAGTTTTGATTGGAAGGCAAAGAATCTGTAGTATGTGAGAAAACATTCTGTTCTCAAAGGTCCTACACATCTACCTCTTTTCCTGTACAGTAGTTTCAAAATCTGTCTGTGTTCTTTGCTTCACCCTTCCAAATCTCATGCAAGTAAGGCTAGTGGTGAATTCTAAGATGAAATATTAAAGGGATGAATTCTTAAAAACCTAGTTTCGGGGATGCCAGAATAGCTCAAAAGGTTAAGCGCTTGCCTTGCAACCAGGAGATCTGGGAATTGAGTCCTGGCCCCAGCCCGTGCAAACCCACTTGCTAAACTGCAGTGTGCAACTGGTGACCATCAGGATGGTGGTGAAGATTCTCGCTTCCCATGAAGGAGGTCCCCAGTTAGGTTCTGCCCTGTGCGGCCCCACATCCACCTGTGTGGAATGAAACTATGCCCCCCCAAAAAAAATTAGTGATGTGCAACTATGGAGACTGCTCTGGATCCTACTCCCTTCTCTTTATCTCTCTCTATCACCTCTCACAGACAAACGAACAACAAACAACTCAAAAAAATATGTAGTTCTTTTTTTTTTTTTTTAAAGATTTATTTATTGTTTTTGACAGAGAGAGAGATATACAGAGTCAAAGACAGAGAGAGGGGGGAGGGCCCAGAACAGTCTCCATAGTTGCACATCATTGGTTTTTCCTCATAGTTTCATTCCACAGGTGGGAGTGGGGCTGCACAGGGCAGGAACTTGGCCGGGGTCTCGCCCCAGTGAGAACTGAACTGGGGGCACTCCCCATTCAGCATATGGGTCGGCACAGGCTGGGGCCGGGATTCGATCCTTGGTCCCCGGGGCTGCAAAGTGAGCGCTTAACCCACTGAGCCATCCCGGTTTCCCCTGTAGTTCTTAACATTACCCACAGGGGGACATCTCCAACTCTATATATTTTTTGTCCTTTCACAGGTCTCTTGTCTTAAATCAAAGTCCATTCATCAAATACTAGTCAGAATGAAGGACAATAAGCATAGGCCCAAATACAAAAATATTAACTCACAAAACTATATTTTCATAAATTGGCTATACATAAAATTTATTCCAAATGTTTATTAGTATAAAAAAGAAAAAAGGTCTTAAAACCCAGCCCCCACCCATATACTGAACTGCAACACAACTGGTAACTGCTGGGGTAGCACAGTGGTGAAGGTTCTTGCCTCCCATGCCATGGACCCCAGTTTGGTCTCCACCCCATTCAGCCCCACATCCACCTGTGTGAAATGAAACCATGTCACAGCCAGTGATGTACAACTATGGAGACTGCCCTGGGCCCTACCCCCTTCTCTCAAAACAATAAATCTTTAAAATAAAACAATGATGCACTTTACAAAACAAGCTTGATAAACACAATGTACTTACAACTTTAAGAATAACTCTTTCATACTGAAAAAATTTCTGGAACATTATGAGTGCTGTCCAGAAAAAAAAGTCTAGCTATAAATGCCTCTATTTTTCATATTATATGGCTGGATACTTTCCAGACAGCATGCATACATGTATAAATTTCCATCAAGCTTTCTTAAGTTATGTACAGTTTTATCTCTTTTTCCTGAGATGTTTTCACATGTAAAAATATGTGCAAATTGAAATCCTTCTGACACTGTTTATATTCAAGAGGCTTTATCCAGTGATTCTTTTTATGCTTTGGAAGAAACTGGGATGGATGAAGGCTCTCTCACACTTTACATTCATTGGTGTGTCTCCAGCGTGCATGCTCACTTGTGTTTGATAGTTTGTGTACAAATGAAAGCTTTCCCACATTTCTTACAT